>LRSR01002939.1:0-11630 GCA_001579985.1 Hypsibius dujardini
CCATATAATTTTTTTTATTTAAAAAAACAGTGCCAGGTTCATTAGGATCGAATGGCAGTGCCAGGGGTCCAGATTCCTGCTAGCACCTTTGGGGCGTTCCCAGGGAGCTACATGGGTTGCCACTCTCTTGTATTCTAAATCTCGCAGACAGCGCAGACACTGTTTGTATACTGTATACTTACGGTTTCCGGAGTAGGACAGGGCACTGTTAGAGCATGGCCATGCCATAAACAAACACCCTCTTTGAAGACACACAATTGGCAGTCATCACTCAGCCGCAGGTCTGCCGACAAGGTGGTCAGATTGCCGAACGATCTGCTTTGGATATCTTTAAATATAACCGGACTTTCTCCTACGTAGGTGACTTGCAGATTACCGGTTTCGTTCATGGTGAAAGTCGACAAGGACTTATCTGCACCCATACTCTCGGGGTTGTCTAAATTGCGACGAATGGAAAAGATCGTTGCCCCATCGCACTGCCTGTTGAGTAGCATCTCTCCGTCCGTTTGAAGGGTCAGCGTACACGAGCTGCTGTTAGACCACACAGATTGGCCCGGAGTTAAGCTTTCTCCCGATCTCAAGATTACTGCAAAAAATAGGCAGAGACCAAGCTAGGTTTTACTGATTCAGTCGTAAATGCCACTTTGTAACATCAGAGGCCAATTTTGTCTCTTACGACTTAGGTGATCGATCGTTTATCCATCTTCCCCCGGAAAAATCAATTCGTTGTTGTTCAGAACTTGATGAGACATAGTATTTTTGCATAAAAAGGAAAGGGTAGATAGAGTCAAAGCGCCAAATTTAAATCAGGCGATTTTTTAACATGAAACGTCCGGGCAAGATTCTCGAATTTTTTAATCTAGAAAATAATTGGTTAATTGTTCCCCTTTTGCTTTGCCCGTCGAGGTAGAGCCTTGAACTCCACCTCCCCTTCTACCAGAAAGGGGTCGGACACCGCCCGTCTCTTTTCAACCAGTCTGCATGGACCAACTGTTGCAGCCACGCTTTGTCTCAAATTTGTTATATACTAAACCAATCACAATCGAGCGGTGAATGACTCGGACCCCCAAACTTCTCCCCCTAGCCCCGAGCTCACATTTGCTGTTGATTTCTGTTGTAAATATCACTTGGTGACGTTTAACCTACCCTTAGCATCTTCAAATGTAGGAGCGTATGCTGGGTGGCATAGTGCAATGCCTCCCGATCTCCAAAGACACAGTCCCCTGGTCTTTTCAATGCACAGCGAGCCCGTGTCCTCCAATCGGAGTTGCGCTCCTGCAAACCGCTTCTCATTCGTGCCGGACGCCCATAAAACGGCGTCCTCGATGTCGTGTATGACGAGGTTTCCATCCGCCTGCATACTCAGCGGCCGGTCACGTGAATTATTGCTATTAGTTTTGCTGTCCCAGATGACCTGACAATCACACTGTCGATACACCACCAAGTTCCCGTCAACTTGCGTAAGGAGTTGAGCAGTCCGATTGGGAGACCAGATGGACTCGCCGACGTCGAGACTGTCGCCCGGGCCGAGATCCTACATAACTAATTTGAATAAAAACGCGGAGAACCCCATCACGCGATTGGATTAAGCGGAGAGGGAAACATATTTCTGCTGGTATTGGAAAGGGCTCTGTATGCTTACGACGAGGTATCATCAATCATAAGCCGGAAAAACGAGAACTCACAAATTTTTAGAATGAAGCAATTTCACAAATACTTCACTTGTCGGAGCTTCTCAATGGCACGAGTTGGTAAATTCCATGAGGCACAGCAGAGGGTTCAAATTTGTGAAAATGTTTAAAAGTTTCAATCATTTTACTGACTTCGGTAAGGTCTTACTAGCTGTTTTACAGGCTTGACGCTCTTTGCGCGCACGCTACGGCAACAGAGCCCACAATGATTCAACAACAATTGACTCTTCCCTCAGAATGTGTGGTCGAATACTGTAGAGCCAAGTGCGGCCCGATAAATATATGGATCTCTTTCAATTTCTGTCAGAAGACTTCTTCCCCCCCCCCTGAGAATCAGGGGCTCATTTATGGTTCTTATAGATCGAGGGGGGAAGAGTGTACAGCATGAGTACCGTTATTATTACGGGCTGCGGGGGCCTTTCAAAAATTAAATCAACCATTGCCCATATCTCATGACCGTATTTTAATTAAGGGGGCAATTACTCCGTTGCCCCTACCGTTCTAATGATGCATGATACACCTACCTTTAGGGATCTCGATGAATTAAAGCATGCGGTTTTTCGGTTTGGGTCTGCAATGATTATCCCAAAAGTATCATTATTTGAGGTCGACCCGGCAATGCAGTCAACCACCAGACAGGCAATGATCCAAATGTTCCACCCGGTATCCATCGATTTTATGCTGATGTATATAGGAAAGATATAATCATGCTCAGAAAGGGTGAGCTTATTAAAGTATAGACAAACGTCGCTGTAACGATACTAACTCTTTTTGGTTGAGAAATATTTCATTCCACACCTGAAACAACTGTCACAGGCCCGCAATACGATTGCAGCTAACCAGTCTCGCCTGCGGACGTTAGGCCCGCCATCGTAAAAAACATTTTTTAGGAAGCTCTGTTGCGATGCGTGTTCCACTCGTCGTTCGAGCTGTCGTTCGAACCTCGCAGCCGACCGACGCGTGATGTCGGTATTATCGAACTTCTTTTTTGCGAAAACTCTACGTCTGTTATCCATGAAGGTACTGAGAGAAGACTAAGGTGAGAATGCCCCCGGGTCGTTTCCGACGTGTCTTTATGCCCCAGGGTGCTGGCGGGTTAGGAGGTGGGAAGGGTGTACAGCATGAGTACCGCTGTTTCGTCGCATTGAAATTGTATAGTATCATAGTGTCTGTGAATACATAGTAATACATTTTAAAAGTCGTACCTTTTAAAGGAAGGGTCTAATTGTCGCTGTCTAACTCCAAAATAACATATCTCTCAAATTTGTATCTTTTACATAAATGCAAAACTTATTAATTAAGAAATAAACCATAAATTGATGTACAACATCAATTATGTGGAAAGAAGTTGTCTGCTTCGCTATTTTCGTATAAGAAGTATAAGAAAATAGTTTTTCATAAATTTTCAAATAAATACGGCACCAAATGTATCAAAAAAATCGAATACAGTATTGAATTTGGTTTGATACAAATTTTACATTTAAACAACGACAGAGTTAAACATCTAGACATTAAAACATTAAGGCAAACAAAAATGTGCATCGTTGAATTTTCACTGTTAGGCCCTGCTACAATCAGCGACAAGATTGAGTACACTGGAGGGCTCGGGGCATGGGCAAAAGGGGCGGACAAAGGGAGGTTTTCATACAATCGAAAAATCAACCACCTGACCTGCAGCGGTTGCTTGACTACTGAGCATGAAAATATTTCTTTGCTGGACACTAACTCATTCAAAATTCAACTTGGAAGCGATTGGCATTAATAAACTATTTTTTGGAAATAAGGGGGTGGAGCCAGATGAATATTTGCAAAGAAGACTGGAAATGAGAACAAAGCTTTAAAAAAAGACCAGAACCCTGCCCCCCCCCCCATCCCCAAACTCATTAACAGATGCTGCGCAATTCTAAATGGAATTTTGGACTGGCTAGTGTCCAGAAAAGTATATTTTATTATAAAAGAAAGGTCCCACTACTCGGAATTGTTAAGTGGCAAGAATAATGTCTGCGACCGTATTCCAGTAATGAGAATGACATCATTTGATCCACAAATTATAATGAGAATGGATCCAATTAAATTGACCTTCTGGATCAAATGAATAGGAAAAAAAATTGAGAAATTTAGTCTCGTGTACGTGCCTATTTTTTACAGGCTGTAACTGTATTGCAAGTATTTTTAATTTATTCTTTTGAGCTCCTTGCCCCCTCGCCGCTAGTCGTAAAAACGACGACGAGCGGACAGTTCTATGTCGGAATTATTTGCATAGCCGGCCATGAAAAATGTCACGTTTTAGTACACCCTAGAAAACATTACTATCTAGCTTCTTTTGCCGATCCTCTCTAATACAATCTTGCTCTAAAATAGGAATATTCAAAGTTTGGCTAATAAAGATAAAACAGAGTTTTTCAAATTCATTTTAAAATACGACGAGAGAAGAGAGATTCTAGCAAGACCGGTATAGTAGCTAGACAGTACCAGGGAAATATGCATTCGATTGAATGCGTCACTACGTTACCACAAGTATACTTCATTGCATATAGAATCGTAACTCCACGTCCCAGGGAGATTTCCGAAGATTTCAAGCATTACCATATTGAGAATCCTGTTTAAACACTGAGCATATCTATCCTCAATCCGCCGAAAAACAGTAATTCACGCCATTTGTCTCAAACAAATTTGGGATAGCAAACCAAACGTCTCAGAAACGCAAAATTAAGGCGCGCCAATTGTCTCACTATCCGCACAAATTCAAACTCGATTAGCCAAGCGATTCATCCACTTTGTTATCTAAATCCATCTAACAACACTCACCACAACGATAACCATATAACCAGACAACCACCCATGGTCTAAATCTAGACCAACTGTCAGAACCCATTACTTTAGAAAAAATGCATGTTACCTTTTGCAACCCCTGGCATGCTTAAGGTACGGTCGTACAAACTGTTCAGAGCTATACATTTTCCCTTCTACACCAAGGTATAGTGAAGTAAGAAGAGAAAATCCATTAGAAATGGCGTTACGCGCCAACCTAACCTTCTAGTGGATCAAATGAATAACGGCGTAGTTAAACGGGCCATCCTTCTTCTATCGTACATGCGTACATGTACAAGTAAAAAATGCTTTTACCCAGAGGCTCGTTCAAGGTCCTTACAGGGCGGAACCAGAACCCCTCACGGTAGGGCCAGAGGTTGGACAAAGGAGCAAAATGCATTTTTTTCAAGATTGAACTCAGAATTCGGCATCTTGTCCTTGATCATTGTGAAACTTGCGGAGGCGTGGGAGTCTGATTTCCAGGGGGCTCCTGAGATTTAAAAACATTTTCAAAAACGTCAGTTTCTCGTTCAAACATCAGATTTGTTGACTTCCAATATAAGCACCCTAATGATGAATACAAAGGGGGGGGCTCAAAACATTCAAGAACGATTCAAATTTGATGAACAACTGATGTTTTTGAACTGGCCAAAGATGCACCACCTGTGAAGGATGTCAAGCTGAATTTGGAACGCCACGGTATCTGGAACTTTGCTTGGGCGGAGGACGACCTTGAACTGTTCGTGGTGGCGCATAAAAATAGCGCGGTCATCTACCGAAATCGCGACCCAGAGGTACCGGGAGTATGCATTATTTTCTTTTTATCAATCCGTTCCACTGCATTTAAATATCGTACTACATATCCTTATCAGGGATTATTTTAGTATGTAACATTAACACAGAGTGTGTGACAATAAACGAGCTTATGTAAAATTAAATCGCATTAATCTTACAGAGTTTTGTAGATTCCCCAACTGTTTCTCTTGGAATAGTGAATTGAAATATTAGAAGTTTTCATTAAGGGAAAGAGAGGGGCGACAAAGTACCGATGCGATCATTCCAGTTTGGAGCAGAGCAGCTTATATTTTACGAGAAGATAGTCCGTGTGAGCGGTGGGCCAAAATGGCTCCCTTTATCTTTCAATTAGTTTTTGCAGTCATGATTATGGTGTTTGGTTTGTTGTCATTTGAAACGCCTGCTTCAATGTTCGGGAAGCCGTATGGGACAGACGGACAAACTTTTCAATTATGTTTACTATGGTAGGCGGCTCGAATAAAAAACTGTCCGCGTGTTGCTGGCGGACCCTCTATAAGCAGCTGTGAATCAACACACCGTAAACCACCGTGAACACCACAAGTTACTAGCGTTTCTGTTCTTGCACACTGGGTAGTAAAACAATAATGATGTTGGCTCAACTGTTTTACACTGAATGATACATTTTACTTGTGTGCTTATTTTTGGTGTGCGGGCACGAGGACAAGCGCGCGCAGCCTGAGTCGATTAAAAATGTGTTCGAGTGCAAGCGTGCGCAACACGAGTTTAAAATAATTAAAAAGGGGATGCTTGTGTAATTTTATATTTGGGCTTAATTTAATCCCTGTTTCCTATCATGTTTTAGTTTAATATCTTTCATTTTTAATAGATGTATTTCATGTTTTGATTATTTGCTTGCGGTTTGTTTAGGAACCGATTGCGAACGAAGGCTACTTCTGTCAGTTCAAGAACCTGGAAATTCGCGTGGCCTTTGTGGATGAGTTTGTTCGGTCCGCCAACCCGACCGAGCCGCCTACGCAGGCAACGAAAGTGCTCCGGGTGAAATCCCTTCGAGAGACTTACCATCTGATGGAGACGAGCTCGCTGGTCGAGGCCCAACGCTTTGTGGACACACATCCACATCCGGTTCTCTGGAACATCCTCGCCGACAAAGCCCTGCAAAAACTGCAGCTGGACTTGGCGGAAGTTTGTTACATTCACGGGGAGAACTATCGAGGCACTCAGTTCATCAACCGACTGCGAAAACAAAAGGTCGTTCCGCGTTACCAATTTTTTTCCCCTTTTTATGTTTTTTGATGTTTTTTGATGTTTTTAAATAAAATAATTCTAAACTCAAATTGCTTTTGTTTTGTTTTTTGAAATTTTACTTCCCATTAGTCAGTAAATTTTATTTTTTATTTTTTTAGTCCGACAAAGTTCGTCAGGCCGAAGTCTCCGCCCATTTCGGTGACCTTTACCGCGCCGAACAAGAATTCAACGAAGCCAATCGGTCAGACCTCGCGTTCGATATGCGTCGAATTTCCGGCGATTGGTTTCGCCTGAAAGAAATGGCCGATGACGATCAAAACGATATGGCTTTAAAAAACGCTCACGAAGGATTAGGACGTTATTATTATGACCGACAATCCTGGTTCGTATTCCCTGACGTTTTAATTTCAAACAAATTTTTTTCTTTATACCTTACTACGTTTTAATACGCAGGGACGAAGCGGTCAAGAATTTCGACCTTGCACGTGACTACGCTGCCTTGTACAAGTGTCATATGATCAGCGGGGACGTGGGAAAGCTCGAAGAACTCGCTGAGATTTTGCCGACCGGACATCCGCTTCTCATTGAGATCGGCCAATTATTGGGACGCTATGGTTTGTTCATTTTCCAAACTTTCAAGACAGAAGGGAACATCACGTTCCTAGTTTTCAGTGGCAGAAAACTTTGTAGAACTTATCCAAAATTATTTATTTTACTTTCATATTTTAGAACTAAAAAAAGCGTAACGTCAAATCGTTATTGATTGATTCTTTCAGGCCATTCAAAGGCGTCAGCGAAGGCGCTCCGAAGGTCGGACCATCCGGAATTAGCAGTCAAAGTCTGCTTGGCGAATCATGATTTCCCTACAGCGACGGAGATCGCTCGTTCGGTTGACATCGAAGGATTCTCGCCAAAAACGATCTCTGCTCTCATGAACCAAGCTATAAAGGAACAAGTTGCGAGTCAAGATGGAATAAAGTCGCTTTGGGACGCTTCGAAGCTGTACTACATTGCGGGGTCCTTTTTGGAATCTGCAAAATGCCTCTTTCAGGTTTGATTGGTCTCCGATTTGCTGATTGCACAACGAACAATTTTTATACATTTCTTTGTTCGTTTTGCAGCTGTTAGCACTTGAGGTTGAGAACAAATCGGTGGACTATGTCCGGCTAAAAAAGATTAGCGTCCTTGCAGCCTCGGCTGTTGAGGAGAACAAGAATAGTTCGAGCAACCGAGTTGGAGCAGGCGATGTATGCTGACTGTTCTGTTCCATGTTCTCTGAAGCTCTTCCGTGCTGCTTTACTTCATCGTGTTCTTCTGTGCACTATGACGTTCTACGATGTTCCGTTTTATCCTTTGTTTCTTGAAGCTCTAATCCGTGCAATTTCGTGTATTCCGTTCTGGACCGCTCTCCGCAGGTCCATTCTGTTCTATTCTGTTCTTTGTCGTTCCGTTGTTCCATCAGAACGGAACGAGTTCCGTTTTGATACGCTTCTGTTGCTGTGTCATGCAATTCTATTCTGTTCTATTCTATGTCCCGATGTTCCATTTTAATATCGTTCAGTTCATTTTTGTTTTGTTTTGTTCTGCTGTTTAATGTCGTCTGTTATTCCTTACACGTCGTATCTTGTTCTTTAAATCGTTGTACTGTTCTGTCCTGTATAAGTTTGTTCCGCACAGTTTTATTGCGTTCCACTGCGTTCATTCTCTACCAATTTGGGCTGTTCTATTCCGTGTTTCTCCATTTTGTTCCATATCGTTCCACGATGTTTATTCTGTTCCACTTTCTGATGTTCTCTTCCGTGTTTCTTCGTTTTGTTCCATGTCGTTGCAGGCAGTTCCTTGCCGTTCCAAGATTTTTGATTTATGCTGTTTTCTAATTGATTTGAGCAGCAATGATGTTTTATATTTTAGAGAAGAATGGTTCTGGAGGATGAGGAGTCTACCTCCGCAGAACATCTGTTCCTGGATGATCTATGGCACGCAGCGGAAGCGTACAACCTGATGATTGTAGCTCAGACATTCTACGTGCAGGCCGATTACGGGAAGGCTTTACGGGCAGCCGGAACTTTGTGCCTGTATATGGACGTTCTGGATCCCGTTCACATTTTTAGTATCATCGGTAAAACCTTGTTACAGTTTTCCGAAAAAAGAGAAAAGTAGAATTGAGATAAGTTGCGCCCCAAGCTCATGCTGGCAGTACAAACCAACCCGTCTGATTGATTGTAAAACTAGGGCCACCGCCGGTACAAATTTACGAGGGGGTCCAAAAACCGGCGCAAGTTATCCCGATTCTACAGTACTTAAAAGAAGTTGTGTATCTTTCCGTGCAGCACTCGCGGGTACCAGCCTCAAACGTTGGGACATTGTCAATGAAGCGTTGATGCGACTGGTCAACATGGATGGAACCCCGCCAGCCGTTCGTGATGAGATGGAACATTTCGCAGATGAACTATTCGCAAAGTACAGAAACAAATAGTTTGGTTTAAAGTGATTTATTAATCATTAACGTTGCCAAGAAACTTATTGCGAATTGTTATTTTAAGTTAAACTATATCGTGTTTAAGTTAAAAACAGTTTTGGGTTAGTTTAATTAAATTAGGAAATTCTGGGATTGTCGAGGTTTAAATCCAATAGATTTTGGTGCTATTTATAGGTGCAGTCCAAATGATGTAGACAGAGACGCTGCCTTGCCGACACCGATGTGCATGAAATGCAAGGAACGGATATCAATTTGGTATACGCGCTTTGAAGTGCTGACGAATAATTTAGAATGTTTTTGATTGAAGTCACACATCTTTTTGCTTTTTAAAGGGGCGTCCGTTGTGAGGGATGCGACACGAAGTACCCACTCTGCATGGCCACCGGATCTCCCGTCACGGAAGCGGAAGTGTGGCAGTGTGACTTTTGCCATCACCACTGCGCTGCTTCGGCGATTCTCAAACGACGCGTCTGTCCGTTATGCCATGTGCCCAGGCGGTAATACTTGCCGAGGAGCTTCTTAAGTGAACAGGCAGTGCTAGATGAACACTCTTCAGCTGCTTATGTTGTTGAGTTGAGGTCACGGCTACTAACGTAGCGCAATCATAAACGCCGAGCACTAAACACCAAATACGGAGCATTACCGGGTTCGGGAATGCTTTTGAGAGTAGCTTAAAATCGCCATTTCTCAGTCACTACTCATCCCACTGCCTCAATTTTTTTGTTACAACGCCTTTCTCTGTGACCAGACCAAAAAATGAAATTTAATTTACGCCCGGAAAATGATAGACAAAACCAATGGCAGACCCGATCTCAATAATGGCCTAGATCACATCCTCATTCATCTACCAAAAAATAATTCGTTCCGGAAAACGAAAACCTATTTTGGATGGTCCACCACAATAACGCAACGAAAAAAAAAGTTTTATGAAACGGGTGCCTTTACGAGAGATAGTGTCCAACAAACTGACAAAAAATTCGGCAAGATCTCATCAATAAAATTGCTTTGACCAGGACCCCTGTGCCGGGCCATCAACTGCGCATGAAGGGGTTATATTGACGTCCACACACTTTCAACAGCCCTCCGCTCTGAATCGGGGCTAACAGTTCTTTGTCGCTTTCAGAGGGATTCTGTACACGCTGCAGGAACCGATCAATGGTATCTCTGTAGAGCTCAAAAGATTGTAGAAAGAACAGTGGTTCCAGTACCTGACAAAACGCTTTTGGCGATCTTGGACAACTTATGCACCGCATGGTATTGCTGTAGTCGGGTCAGGCTCCTCTCTTTCATCAGGCTCTTCATCATGGTTCAGCAGTTCATTGAGGTCGCGCAGTGCAACTGGATAAACCAGCTGAGTGTGGGTCGATCGTCTGCCCCAGCGGTCACTGCAGTCCACCTGACGAACCAGCTGCTGCTTCAGGTGTAGTTGAACGACTATCAGATGATGAAATGCCAGTATATAGGTCGGCAAACGAAGGCTGCTTGGTCCTGTTTGGTGATGCCACATCCATTAGGCTCGCAGATGGGGCGGACTCCAACGCAGAGCAGTTGTTCGACGCGATTTCAATGGCTTCGTTCTTAATCATGACTTCGTCGTCGTTCATCGCCTCGTTCTCATACTCGGCTTGGAGCATGGCATTAATGTCGTTGTTATTCTCTAGTTCTTCGTTACTTTTATTATATGATTTAGTTGCACTGGAAGTAATGCTTAAAGAAGTACGTGACATATAACATATCGTAAACGATATTTATTACGATGACACACAAACAGATATTCCAAATTGGGACGGGTTTGCAATATGCAGGAAGGTGTTGCCTGTATGAACGAAGATTTTGAGTGGCAACGACCTTAATTATATCCTTTGAGGGGTTTTCGGGAAAAGGTTGTGTACATAGCTAAAGTTTGTGTCCAACAATTGGCAAAAAGGGTTGTGTACAGAGCAATTGATGGTTAAAAGGGTTGTGTGGATTGTTAGCATAGCCAAAGATTGTGTAGGGTTGTGAGCATAGCCCTCACCAAATGAGTTTTCTCATTGGAGGGTGTTACAACTGTGCTTCCGCTTCAGTTTCTCCATCCGCATCGTCGGTGGTGGTCCAATCCTGCTGCTGCAAACAGTCAAAAATCTGTCGGTCTAACTCCTCCAGGCGACTGTCCACTTCGTCGGTCTCCTCCAGGAGCAGGTACGACGTGCCGGTGTCCGTGGTTGACAGAATTGCATCTAGGCGTGCATAAAGCCCCGAGAAGGTCGGTCGACACTCCGGCTTCAGGCACCAGCAGGACTGCATCAAACTAACACTGCGACAAAATGCAACGCAATTCAGCAATCGCGAACTACAATTCCAGCGTCAAAATTATTGACACCTACATTGCGTTTGGCGCATGGGCGGGCTGGGCAAGCTGATGACCCTCCAAGAGCCATTCAGCAAAGGCCACAGCTGAGAATTTAGCGACCTCCGGACTGTCAAAGGGCACGAGGCCAAGGCTGAATATCTCCCAAAGAACAACGCCAAATGACCAGGCATCCGATTTCTCTGAGAATTCTCTGCTTAAAATCGCATCGGGCGGCATCCATAAAATCGGAAGGGCGATCTGCAAATGAGATCCATAAAAGAGAAATTTGTTTAGC
>LRSR01002941.1:0-20615 GCA_001579985.1 Hypsibius dujardini
GAGCCGGGTGCCAGCACACAAGGGCAGACAGATGGTTGGAGGAACAGGAATGGCAAAAGCTTTAGATTTGAATAGATGCACGGACTCTCGGACGGGTGGATGGAGAAAAAAGCAGCGTTTGTGGTGAGACGCACATATCCACGCAAACACAATGGTAGGATTGCACGATAGAACGACGGAAAAAGGAATAATGGAAAGGCACGAAGCCGGTTAGCAAGAAGATAAGGTGATCGGTGAAGTTTGGCGAAAGAACGAGAGGAACTACTGGAGCTTCACCGAGACGGAAGACGGGCGGATTGCTGGTCAGTCAGGACAAAAGGAACAGGAAAGGTACAGCGCCCCAAATTCGACCCAATAACATAGATGCGCTTATTGATTCTGTGCTTTAATCAAATAATCAGACATGAGCGTCCCATAAAAAAACATTCCCCAAAAACCAACGTGAAGTTAAGTTAAAGAAACAGTTCATTGATGGACAATTTTTTGTTCTTTCAATTTAAGACAATCGCACACTGTTCTGCCTTTTGGCACCTGCAGTGCACGATCGTGCTTAAAGTTAAGGCCCTTTGTGGCTGGTGATGATTTCAGCTATCCGTTGCTCGCTGCTGGATAGACATACAAGTAAGGCGGGACCGTCGTCGTTGACGCACGGGTGTCGTAAACGAAATTCGAGCCCGGCGCTACTGGATTGTAATAATATTGGGCAGCGCTGTAGGCGGGAGCGGAAGAGGATGAATAGGGCGCCGAGTAGGACGGTGGTGACGGTGCAGAATATGTAGCTGGGCTGTAGCTGGACGTGGGACTGGAGTATGAAGGCACGATGGGGGTTAAGTAGGAGGAGGAGGTAAGGCCGTAATACGCCGGGGCGGAAACAGACGAAGGGTACGCCGAAGCGGGAGCCGAGTACGAAGCCGCCGGAGCCGGAGAGTACGACGGTGCCGCAGGAGTGTAAGAAGGTTGTGGTGCCTTATACGCAGGAGACGGAGCGGAATACGACGGAGACGGAGCGGAATACGCAGGAGACGGAGCGGAATACGACGGAGACGGAGCGGAATACGACGGAGACGGAGCGGAATATGATGGAGGCGGAGCGGAATACGACGGAGACGGAGCGGAATAGGTCGGGGCCGGCGCTGAGTATGCTGGTGCAGGAGTGGAGTATGGAGTTGGCGCTGGGGCGGAGTACGAGGCCATGGGCGCTTTGTATGAGGGTGCCGGAGCTGGAGCCGTATAGGACGGTGCAGGAGCCGAATAAGTAGTCATCGGGGCTGAGTACGACGGAGCTGGCGCAGAATACGAAGAAACTGCCGGCGAGTACATCGGGGTTTTGTAAGCTGGTGCCGGAGCGGAGTAGGCCGGAGTAGGCGCGTAAGTCGGCGAACTGTACGGCGCTGGGGCAGTATAACTGGACGGAGAGTAGCTCATCGGAGCAGGTGAGTATGTTGGTGCGGCGTAGTTCGAAGGACTGTAGCTTGGAGAACTATAACTCGGAGGACTGTAACTTGGAGGACTGTAGCTCTGATAGTCATACGGACCAGGGTTGTAGGCGTCGGCCGTGGCGACGGGCACGGGCACGGGAATGTAATTGCCGGTTCCTCCGTTGACCTGCAGAAGGTAGCCGATCAACTGAGGACTGCCAACGCTGACCTGCGGGGAGTAGCCGTAGGTGTAGGGGGACGGCGAGGCGTAGGACGCAATGGGGATTTGGTAACTGTTGTACTGTGTGCCTGCCGGGTAGATGGGCGAGAAGATTCCCGCATTTTGACCGAGGACTTTCGAACACAGATCAAATAATGCGATCAAAAATGTCCCGGTCGCATACGAAAAGGGAGAATATTGCCGCTTCAGCATAGTTAAAAATGAAAAATGAATAAAGAGTTTGGAAGAGGCACGCTTTGAAGAATTCAACGAAGATGCCCTTGATGGTGAATTTTCAAGCGGATGTGGATTATGCTTTTCGCTGGCACTCACTCGGCCTTGTACTATAATTGTGAGTGTGTTGTTGCTTCACTTTTCTTTTCTCTTTTGAAAATGTAATGCGTTTGTTCGATGATCTCTGGGCTGCTTGAGTTGTGCAGTCGTTGTTTTTGTAATAATAATGACAAGTTTTAACAGTCACCCCGTATTCACGTTTTAGTTTGTAACAGTGAAGATCAAACCTAGTCGTTGACCCATATTCGTGTGCCGGTGATCCCTTAGGCTGCAGTTGGATAGGCTGTTCGCTTATCGGCGCATCGGCTGCGGTACTTATCAAGTATCAGTTAGGCAGCGGAAGGTTTGGTAGTACCGTCCGAAATTTTGTCGTACAAGAAAGAAAAGACGATTTGGCTTTCGGGTGAGCATGATGACTAAATACCAAGATTGATTGGGTAGGCATATATATACAGGACGTAATATTGAATAGTTTAATTAATTCTGTACTCTATAATAACGATAAAGTGATGTTTAAATAATTTTATCTCTATAACTAAAGTAGCGTGTACGTGTAAAATGGCCAATGCTTCGACTAACTTATATTCGGGCCTAAAATTGAATTATGCATATAAATTCAATTTTGGATGAAAAGTATTGAATAGTACTGTAGTAAGGGTTGCCCAGACGTTTGTCTGCGAATCTTCAAGCACTACATCAAGACGTGTTCCGTTTGGGTCTTGAACCGAATGACTGAAAAGCCCTATGAAGCAACGCCCTTCGACTTGCTAGAAAATACTGATGATCATGAAGAAGGGTTACGTCGGTGAAACTTTTATTGGCCTATGGTTCCCGAGGAGTAGGGAGGACTCTCCAAAAAGGGGAAAATACGCAGTAATCTTTAGTGTTCAATAATGGGGTAATTACTGTAGTATTTCTGTACGCAAAGAATTCATGGACCAACCCAAGTGCAACAGGCTAGTACTGTACATGGGAAAACGAGAAGATCGCACCTTCAGTCATTTTCTCTGCAGGATTATTACGATGTAGCCGTCGTGTCCATAAGAGTGTCAGGCAAACAATTTGGGGTTCGAAATTAAAATTTTGAAACAGAACTAAAACAAAAAAGAGTGAAAACCAACGCTCAAAAGGCGTACCTGAAAAAAGAACGGCAACGTAAACTTCGGAAGTTTATGAAGGAAACAGGCCATAACCGTCTGGTCTGCCAGTTCTCCACAAGAAGTTCTGAGTCTCTCATCGGTGGCCCGTGGCATGAGTTACTCTGTGTGCTACTTTCTCGAGTACTTTTAGATTAGTCTGAAATCTGCTGCCATCGAAGGGCTCCTCAAAAGAGTCAGAAGCAATGTCCCCGTCGTAACCGCTGCTGTGGTGTGTTCTGACTCTCTGGCTTCCACAATCAAGTCGACTTTGTGAGAGACAGACCGTCGATAGTGAGCCCAGACGAAGGTGAGCCAGTCCGTTCTGCTCGCACCACATGCGGTATATGAAACGCCAACAGAAGTTTACATACTTTCTCCTAACTGAAAAGAAAAGCAAAGGTATGCAATAGGGATACTATTAATTTGTATATTTTCAGGCAAATCAGAAACAGACAAACAGGCAGACAGACAGTCGAACAGACAGAACCATCGACATACCAACAGACCAACAAACCAACAGACCAACAGACAGACAGACAGACAAACAGACAGACGGGCAGGCAGGCGAAGACAGCTCTCAAAGCAGACATCGACTTTGTATTAACCTTCGACCGAAGACCAAGAAATTTCAGCACCACGTTCTGCAGGATGAAACCTTGCCCTTGAATTTCTCTGGTGCACTAAAATGGTTACGCGAATAATTTCGTTCACACTCGGATGCATGCTTTCCATATAAGTCGTCCATCTTGCAAATGTCTGAAATGGCGGAGACACCATGTCTTCAGAGTTATATGCCCAAAATGCGTGTGTTCAGTTGTTACTTACGCACTTTTTCGCGTGGAAACAGCAAAGACCTCAAAATATAGATCGAATAACAAACAGTCAATATTCCCGCGAACTCTATGAACTGCCTATGGGCGCGACTGATAGCGGACGCCAACAAAGGTACAATCAGAAAAAAGATATTGTAGAAGATCGGTATCAGCGCGGTTAAAGCAACCGATCGATGAAACGCGATCACTTCATTGTCAGTAAAGTAAAAGAATCGCAGCATCGACCACTGCAACGTTCTTTTTTTCCAAGATTTCATTGTTGTAGGGAAAACCCCACGATTTCGTGGACATACACTTGAAGTTGTTTAAATCAGCCAATACACCAGTACTAGCACAAACCATAGCGTATCCATGGAAATTCGAATCTGCCTGGCGAGTTGCGACCAGAGCTGTGCCGCTAATTTAGCGGAGGACTTTAGCGGCCGCTAAACCCGCTAAACCCGCTAAACCCGCTACGCTTAGCGGGATTAGCGTTAGCGGTCAAGTACGTCAGCGTAGCGGTGATTCCAATTGCGGACGTAGCGGCAATGAAAGTAGCGGTGCGGATTTAGCGATCTGGTTGCGTTAAAAAGTAATAATCCAACTAACAGTACGCATCACATATGAGACTGATCAGCTTGGCAATAGCCCACCCATGTGACACGTCCAACTGGAAAAAGTGTTTTTTGTAAATGTAGAAATAGCTAGACTTTTCAAAGCGCTATCTCGGGTGTTTAACGTTGGCGCGCGCACCGGTATTCACGGGGAGCCTGCTCAATGTTATGAGATTATTTCTTTCATCACTGTCTAGAGCTGCCAGTGTAGTAACAGAATTATAAAATGCTGCCTTTTTGAAAACCTTCCCGTAAAATGGAGAAAGTGTTCCCCGTTTTTCTACCGAAACTTAATGTCTTCCACCAAGAGCCAAGAAAAAAATGAGAATGAAATCGTCATACTGGAACCTGCTTCCCCGGTTTCGTCTACCACGTCAATCACGGCTCCACCGGAACATGGTCCCTCGAAAGTGCCGGCCGTCACGCCATCTCCATCCTCTGTACCGGTCGCAGCCGCCGCTGCTCTGCTCAGATGCTCAGCTGCATCTGACACTACAGAAAAAACACCCGACATTCCTGCGAAGGATTTCTTCACCGCATTTTTTTTGGCAGTGGGAACAACGAAGAGAAGGATCGCCAAATCAATTCGAACCAGCCTCCATCATTCCGGTCTGTGTAAGCTGTGCCCAACAGAGAGTCAGAAAAGAATTCAACAGTCAGATTCTTACTTCAACTTCAAGCAACATATCATCGCAATTCATCCACTGCGACCGGTAAACCACGTTCCGTACTACGAGCAATTTTTATTTTCATTTTTCCAACAATTGCGGTGATTGATTGATTACTTACTGGCACCTGAAATGGATTTATAGACTAATAAAATTTACCATTAGCGGGTTTAGCGGTTTTAGCGGTGCGGATTTTTCGACGATTAGCGTTATCGTAGCGGTCAACATGGTTAGCGTAGCGTTAGCGTAGCGGGAGTCTGAAACCTTTAGCGGCACAGTTTTGGTTGCGACTGCTCAGTTGTCGTTCTGGCTCCATTGACTGCGTGATTATTTTACTGTCTTTCTGTCTGTCTGTCTGTCTGTCTGTATGCATGCCTGCTTTCCCACATCAAAAATCGGTTCTGAATGTTACATGCGTCCGCTAAAGCCAACAAGCGGATTGATTGTTCGTCTAAAGCAAAGGCAAGTGAACACTCAAAACGGAAGGAGTCAGCAAACGGTGAAGCCGGCACATCGGCACACTTTGAAAAAGAATATGCCACTTATTTGCTTGGGAGAGGAACCCGCAACTGTAACGGCAAGACCCGCCCTGCTCGTGCACACTTTTGTGTTGAGATACTGTACTTGCTTGCACGGTGGAAATTTGCTTTGTCAGCGAACCCTACTTACAAAAGAAAGATCCGCACTTATTTTGCAGATGACGTTCCATGCATTGCTTTACCGTTCCTTTTTGTTGAAACTTTTGAGCTAACGTCCTATGCGATATTGGAATCGAATGTGAGAGTACCAGGCCAGCGGGGACGCCTTCTGATGCTACCGTTGCAGACATAACCTTCAAAGGAAATGCATCATGTCTGTAAAAGATGTACGCATACATCACAGGCAGATACTGAGAAAAAACCGCCTCGCCCACAAAACATCGTCACCCTTTTCGCTGTTTCTTTTCGTTGCAAAATTTGGTCTGAAGGATGGTGACAGACACTGTCATCATTGTATATGTGAGTGTATATACCCTCAACGTGCAAACTAACAATATTGACTCGCATGCATGGTGTGTCAGCTCGCCATTCACGTCCAAAAAGATACCTGTGTGTGATGCATTGTACGTGCGCACAGAGCGTGTACTCATCAGACTGTGTAGGGAATGGTTTGTGCCTAGGCCCGCGAAAAACACAATTAATTATCCAGTGCGTGTGCAGTTTAATAAGGGTCTTTTCAAGTGCACTAACCCCTCCACGATATATACATATATATGTATGTTATTATTCAGTATATATTCAGCCCTATACAAACAGTCTGTCCTTCGTGTTCCATTTCAAATTAAAGTCCAATATTTGGCAGGGCCGATTTTAATGGGTGCGGCGCGCGTTGCAGTAAGCGGAGAACACCCGCGACTGAATTTTGCAACAAACAAGTTCGCTGAAAGACTTTCCCTCTCTCGCTCCCTTGGTATGTATGTCTCTCCTCATATCTTTTCATCATCCGAGCTCACGCGGGATGCTATTCATGGATCTTCTATAAATATATACAGTGCATGACAAAAAAACGTCAGAACAGCAAGGCTTCTTCCGCCTTACAATTTAGCTGGACGTACAGTGTATGAAAGAGCGAGGTAAGCTACCTGGTATGGGACGAATTTACTGTTCTAACATGGCAGGGATTTTGCTTATTAGGTATTAACTACATTTGATAGGGCCGGAAAAGCCGCTTTTGGAAAGAGTGAAAATTGCAAGGCCGATTTTGTTGAAATCAATCGGAGGAGGACATAGCAAAAATAACGCCCTCTCACTTCTGTAATTCTGCTGATATTAATCAGAGTAGGAAATACATTTGTATGTGTCTTCATTATTGGTCATTTAGGTCCGGTCATTTTATATTTGCTGCTCGTAAAGGTTTATTGTAACAGCTTCAATATTTAAGATTAATTTGGATTTGAGAAGATATGTATCGCATGTCGAATGCTAGAAACAAAAAGCACAAAAGTATTAACTACAGCACATTTAAAGGGGCCCATGTCGAACGAAGTTTTTACTGCCATTTAAGAACAAAATCTTCTATGAATCGGAATAAAAAATTAATTAATTAATGACTGCTCCTTGTTAATTTTCGAATATTGAACGCCCATTAGATGTTTTCATCTTGTCCCTCCACTATTATACAGTAATTTAGAATGACAGACATACAGACATACAGACAGACAGACATGCACACAGACAAACAGACAGACAGACAGACAGACAGACAGACAGACAAACAGTCAGACAGACAAACAGACAGACAAACAGACAGACAGACAATCATATCCAGTTGTGGTTCATGGCTGGCAGTACACTGGTTGGGGGGGGAGGGGGTATCGGTACTCAAACTGTTCCGTCCCACAATCTTCACCTCAGGCATTGCGCGCGAACCGAACGCACCCACTACTTTTTTGATAGTACTCTCGTATATGCGTGTATTTGTCTAGAGACCGCAGTACATTAACTTTCCATTCCCTCGAACACCGAGGCGTTGCGTTTTTATTACTTGTACTAGCTGTGCATGTGCGTACCCGTGCATATTGGAGAAGATTCCGCTATGACTTTACGTGGCTCCCGCGCACTTCTCTCTCATCCCTCGATCTGCGCGTGGGTACCCGAGCTCGCTCGATCTTGGGTTTCCGAATCGATATTTCGGGTACTCCGTGTACATACTCTGTATATATATGTGCAATCAGCTGTGTGTGTATGTGTGGGTTTCAGCTGCTGTTCACTCCTTTCTGCGGAGGCCTTTTAACCACTCTTCCCCCTGACTGACAGAGAAGCGATCACCAGAGACCGCCTAGAGACAGACACCAACCATGAGCGTGCATAAACAGGAGCCGACGACGACGACGACGACGCCAACGTTGACGTTGATGAACCACCAGGATACACCAACCGTTCTCCTCCTCGGCGGCTGTGGCGGCGGCGTCCCAGGAAACCATTATTCGAGCGGCACGAATAGCGACACCACATCCCCCACTCATCATCATCACTTTCACCTTCGGCCTGGTCTTCCTGTTGACTCGACGACGTCGGTGTCTCGTCACCAGACGACGCCGGTGGCGGTGGCGACTCTGCCGGAGGGGGATGATATTACCGAGAGGGTCTGTGAATCGGGAAATGTGAGGAGTTGCGATGCGGTCGTCCCTGCTGGGATGAAAGGCGAAGATGCGGTTTTGTTGAGGGACAACGTCGGTGAGACGTTTTGCGACGACATGAACGGGACTATCATGACACAGGACGATGTATCTGATGGCATGCCACGGCGGTTGGAGCGTGTGGCACAAGACGGAAACCTGCGGGAAGAGGCGATTCAGGTGCTGAAAGAGTCCGCCGCTTCCCTGGGCGTCCTCCTAAGGTTTCCTCTGCAAAATGATGTGATGAAGGTACTGTTTTTGGAGCAGTTTTAGCGGGGAAATTTTTACTCAGATTTTGGGGGTGTGTTCAAAAAAGGTGGGTCAGTGACCGAATATTTGTGCGTGTTATGTAGTCATGACGTCACTTAGCATATGACGGGGTAGGACATGTAGTTATAATTGACGACGCATGATCTCTTTCGGCGTACTGCAGACACAAGAGTATGTTTTTTTGAGCTGCTGAGAGCCAAAATTAGGGGTTCAACGGTCTCTCTATGCCAGCACACTACACAGTTACATTCGGCGATTACAAGTGAAATCATGTGTCAAAGTGAAGCGTAAACAATTTTAAAGGCCGCATCATCGCTGGGTTTGTCTGTACTACATCACATGAATTTTTATAAAATGCAGAAAGAAAAACTTGTTGTCTGTACAAATAGCATATCTTAGCTCGTATTTACTTAAGGCATGTCTTTGTGGAAATATCGATTTACCGGCATGATTTGTTTTTTTGGAAAAGAATGATGGGCTGTCAGGCGGGTAGCTATACAAACAAATAGGTGTGGTCATTCATAGATAAGCAGATAGGTACGCAGGCAGACGGACCGACGGACAGGCGAGCAGACAGATAGACAGACAGACAAACACACAGGCAGACAGACAAACAAGCGGACAGACATAAGGCAGACAGGAAAAACTCATATCGATTATTACGGTCTGTCAACAGAAGACAATGGTATCCCAAGGTGACCCCAGCTTGCCGGAACTGATCGTGATAGCTGATCCCAGTAGACCTGTTGAAAGGGTCCCCATCCGCACGTGATGCGGTGCAGCACTCGCCTTCGATTGGAAGCTAATCAAATATAATTGAGTCAATTTCTAGGGATATCCAGGTAGAGCGCCCCCCTCATCGACCGGTTAGAAAAAAGTCAAACCAATTGTCTGATCCGGAGCCGCCGTATCACATGACTCACCAATCAATTTACCCCAACTACCCTGAGTGTGCAGTCAAGTCAGTAGCGGAATTGGCTAACTTAATTCCGCAACCCCCGAAAAAAATCGATCCTGTTTCTCATATTACCAACCCATATATCGATGATTGTTATATTCTGCTGCTTCCTTCAGGTCGCGCCCCTCACCCTCTTCCCCACGGTGGTGCCACAACACGCCATCGACGCTATCACGGACCTACAGGGCGCCACCAATCTCCTCATGCATCGGGTATCCCACGACCGCCACCTTCTTACCACCTGCTTAGGCCCGGCGGCCTCCGTCGACCCATTCATTCGCAGCCTGTTGGCCATTCACGCACAAATTGATGTCGACAATCAATGGGAACTGGGGTTAATCCGCAGCGATTACATCCTAAGCCAAGGCAACGCCTCTTCACAGGTAGACACAGACAAATGCACTGACACAGGCACAGATGCAGGGAGAGACACAGACACATACTCACAGAGGACAGAAACACAGGCACATAGGCAGACACATTGACAGAGACAGACACTGGAACAGACACAGACACAGACACAGACACAGACACAGACACAGACACAGACACAGACACAGACACAGACACAGACACAGGCACAGACACAAATAGAAACATATTTAGACTGTTATATTTTCAGGGGAGGATGGCGTATAAGCAGGTCGAGGTAAACATGATTGCTGTTGGGATGGTGGGTCTGGGCGGAAAAGTGGGTCTGCTTCATGAGCGCGTCCAGAGCTTTTTGGATGAAAGCGAACAAAATTCCAACATTCGTTCAACCTCGGCATCGACAGGCGAACCGTTGACACTATACGGGGAGGGTTTGAGAATAGCGTATGGTTGTTACCGGATGCATTGTAAGGTGGCCAAAAAACGCCCACCGATCTTGTTGATCGTCGTGCAGGAGGCTCCCGAACAGATTGTCCTGGATCAACGGTTCGTTCAAACAGAAAGTGGCGTTCCTAGTCTGAGGAGGTCTTTCGCACAAATTTCCGCATCCGGGCGGTTGGATGAAGATGGATGTCTGTTTGTGGAGGATCGAGAGGTTGCGGTGGTCTACTATCGAACTGGTTATTCGCCAAGTAAGATTTATGTCTGTGTCTGTGTCTCGGAATCATATTGTGTTTTATTGGCTGGCTTCGCTTCATACGCAATTCAATGTTTTTAATACACGCAGATCAGTACAAAAACAACGATTGGGAGACCCGTCTTCTCATCGAAAAGTCAACTGCCATTAAGTGCCCTAGTGTGGCCCATCAACTATCCGGCTTTAAAAAAATCCAGCAGGTCCTTAGTCGGCCTGAAATTTTATTAAGGTATACATCTTAAGCAGGCGCTAAATTGACCACTACGTTGAGAGATGCACATTCAGATTTGAACATTACGTCTAGGGTACTTTATGTGTCTGCTTGTCTACAGATATATTCCCGACACGGATACCATTTCCCGCTTGCGACAGACTTACATGGGTCAATGGGATGTTAGCGAGCCGGAGTCCCAATCCAAACTAGAAGAAGCCCTCAGTAATCCAGACAGATTTGTCCTCAAACCGAACCGTGAAGGCGGCGGCAACAACTTCTATGGTGAAGACCTCGTCGTGAAACTGAAAGAGGTCCTTGGTAGTGATAAAGCCCCGGAGTACATCCTCATGGAGCTGATCGACCCTGTGATGCAGGAGAATTACTTTATCCGTCCAGACAAGGAGCCGGAGCGTCTGAACACCATCAGCGAGGTCAGCGTGTTTGGCGTTATTTTGGCAAAAAACGAGCAAGTGGTCCTGAATAAATCGTCCAAAGAAATCATCGTCCGCGTCAAGTCCAGCAGCTCTTACGAGGGCGCCATCTGTACCGGCCATGCCTGTTACGGCTCCGTTGTGTCTGTTTAAGAGGATACCACGCATGTTTTTCCCCTGCTACTCCAAAGTCTAATTCACATTTGTTCTTCGTGTTCCTTGTACCATAAGCAGAGCTTCGTTCTTTTGTTCAGCTTCAATTTTGTGATCATATATGTTATTTCTTTCCATTTAAATAATACTTTGTTCACAGCTCTTTCATACAGCACACGCACGACACGGACACTTTTGAACTTTTCAAATAATTTATTTATTAGGTTTGCTCCCAGGAGAGAGTCGTTGTTACAAAGATCTGCCACCTTGTCAGAGAAATTAACTATTGATTAAAATCACTGTGCGAAAAAAACTGTCTGTCTGCCTTTCTGTCTGTCTCTATCTGTTCGTCTGTTTGTCTATCTGTCTGTTTATCTGTTTGTCTGCCTTTCTGTCTGTCTGTCTCTCTATTTGTTTGTCTGTCTTTTTGTTTGTCTGTCTGCACGACTAGCTGTCTTTTTGTCTGTCGTTTTGTCTTTCTGTGTCTGTCAGTTTCCTGTCTCACCTTGCGCATTACATGACATGCGATACATGAGAATAATTTTACTAAAGATGCCAGAATTTTGTAAATCAGACGTTATAGTTAGTTGTTAAAAAATAAAAGAAGGGGCGACTACACATTACCGTGCAGATGCTGCGAATTGCTGTCGCCTCGTGCGTTCCAACCAACTGGGCTTCCCCATAGTCCCATTCCCAACACAACGCGGTCCCTTTACCACGAAATGAGTCATCCGTTCCTGAGCATAAACTGCGACTCGTGTAGGACATAGGCGTAGTACAACATAATTTTTCTAGGAAATTCATTTTTCCATGAATTACGTCCGTTTCACAGACTGGCAGTAATAAAGCTGATTGTGCTATTTCAAAATTCCAACCCTTATTTTTCCGAAATTTTTGCTATTACGCAAGCCGAGTCAGTTTAAATTTGCCTTCACATATTTTGTGTGTTCTGGACTGCGGCGATCTTCTTATTCGTGACTTTTTCTCTCTGGACCCTCTTCACACACATTATTTCGTCATTCGATCGGTGAGGTAAGCGACAATCCTCAGCTTTCCATCTTCTTGTCGTACTGAATTCAATTTCAGCACACCCATCAACACTTCAATCAACCGCCAGAAATTCCTCGAAATTTTCTTTTTTATTCGCCATTTTGTTGACCATGCCGAACTGGTTGGAATACCTTCTTTCAGGCTGCTTTTCCATCATGAGCGGACGTCAAAAGCTCTCCGCCCCCTCCAGCCCAGGTATGCGTAGGAATGATGAAATTAAATTAAACTAAAAAAACTAAACTGAAACTAAACTATAAAACTTTTAGTTACTAATTTCTGGGCTTTTAGTTTTTTAGTTGACTAAAAACTTAAACTTAAGTTTTAGCTACTAAAACTATAACTGGGAAAAATTACTAGACCAACAAGTTTTAGTTGCTAAAAAAGGTAAACTAAAAACCCTTGGTATCTAATTTTTAGCTGACTTAAAAACATATTAGTTGACTAGTTTTATTTTTTTGCCATCCCTAGGTATGCGTTTCTCCTCGACCCAATTGTCCGCCGCCCGGTCCCTACAAGCCGAGCTGGAATACGCTCAGATGCTGGTGGAACAGGAGTCTGCGGACATTTATAGTGCCGAAATCGCCTCCTTTAACTCGGACATCATTCCGCCCGTGTCGCGTCCGTACGCCGTGCTCCGTGCCAAGTCCACAGCGGTGGTGAGTAGTGAGACATCATCCGGTGTGGGGACGGTGACGCCGGCGACGGACGGGATCCGCGCCATGTGCCGGTACCGGCAGGCTTTGACACCGTATGAGCTCAAGGAGATTGTCATGTACACGGACGTCTACTTTGTCGGGAGGAAAGCGGTCAAGACCAACGAGAAGGCTCTTGCGGAGGACAGCAACCACGGCTTTGACGACGGGGAGGATTTCTACAAGTTCACCGCGCACGATCACATCGATTACCGGTACGAGAGAATTCTCAAGGAAATTATTTCATAAATAAATTTTAGTTTTTACATTGTGTATCTTACTGTACTTAGGGCATTATTCAAGTACCTATTTCAAAATCACTCCGAAATATTATTTTTTATTTAAACACAACGTTTCGAAAATATTTATCTATTCATCACTTCGACTTTATCAAATTTTAGACAATTACATCGAATGTTTGATTTATTTAAAAAAGTGTTAAAAAGCTCATATGAATTTCGTTTTTTAGAGGCTGAATATAAAAGGAGCTCTGTAACATGTCATTTCGTTGTTCTTGAAGAGGAACAAGTGCATAAATCAAGCGCTAAATTGCGCAAGTTAAAGAACATCAAAATGAATGGCAAACTATTTTAGAGTAATGATAAAAAACATGCACAACAAGCTGATGTAACAATTTAATTTAATTTATTAATTTAATTTATACTAGGTTATCATAATTAGTTCAATCATAATAGGTTATTTTGTGGATTTATTGTTGAACAAAAATGTGTGTATTAAGCGAAGCATTAATTACGTATTGTTTTGCCTGTTCGTTTAGGTATGAGATGCTGAAGGTGCTGGGAACGGGAGCTTTCGGACAGGTCATCAAAGCCTTCGACCATAAAGAAAACCGTCACGTGGCGTTGAAGATCATGAAAAACACGGACAAGTCGATCCGACTGTGCCTGCAGGAGTCACGGATGATGCAGCTGCTAGTCAAGCTGGACGTGCACAAGGAGGCCAACATGACTGCTCTCCTTAGGAGCTTCAAGTTTCGCAATCACATGATCATGGTGATGGATGTCTGCGCGATGGACCTCTACACGTTGCTGTGTAAGCGAAAGGACCGCAACAGCGGCTTCTCCATGCCGGTGGTGAGGAAGTTCGCGTTGGGCTTGCTGCGGACACTACGCTTCATGGAGCGCCAGGATATCATCCACTGCGATCTCAAGGTGAAGTGTGATTGAAAATGTTTAGATAAAACTAGTTGATCGAACTTGCCTTTATTAGGGTGTGTGTGTAGACTTTGTTTTCACGTTTTTTGACCTGCCTATTTGTTTGTTTGGCTTCGTCGTTAGTACAATAGCAATGATGGTTTTCAAAATTTATTTCGCGGGTAACTAGATGAAGAATGTTTTTGGCGAAATTTCAAAATTGGAAAAACACTGGAAGATTACATTTTCCTTGGTCTTCACGGTTAAGTAAAAATGAGGGCGGAGCTACATGCCAACCCTGGATAGCTTCTCAATAAATTTTGGCTCTGTTAAAAAAGGCTAATAGCTCCTCCCCCTTACATCGGAAAAATATTTGGTTGATGCCAATCGTGTTCAAACTAAATTTGGAATGGGATAATGTCAAAATAATTATATTTAGTGCGTTTCAAAAAACAGCCATTTTTACAGAGAAAATCATGGAAAATGGATTATTCCACCTTTGTTTTCAACTTTGAAACTTCGTCAAAAGAATTTAGTCACCCACGAAATAAAACTCGAAAATACTCAATAATCTGGTACTAATATAAAAAAAGAAAACGGTGACATAGTGCGTTCCACGTCTGAAAATCTTCTCAAGTTAGTTGCTTGCATTTTATGTCTACCTATCCTCTGGTGTTTACAGGCTTCTAATTTTATATTTGAATTACTTATTAGCCGTAACGGGTAGCACAACCAATTCTGTCCCGGCTAAATTCTGTTGTTCTGTTATTCCTTACTTTTTGATTAGTCGGCATTTGCCTATGGCACTGTTCCATTTAATAATCTTCCTGTATCTTTAATTACTTTTGATTGATCGACTTGTATGAATATCCGTCGAAATTCCTCGCTCGATCTAGCAATTGTTCAAAATAAAAATAAAATTTTGAAATTCATTTGCATTGAATACTGTTGAATCATTACTCAAGCACACAAAAATGTAGAAAATGGGACCCACTCATTACTTCTCTCTCATGGGTTTTGCAATGTATTAGACAGTACCAAACGAGTGGAATGCGTGTTGAATAATGAGTTCCTGGTGTCTCGTTTCCTGTTCTATTTTTTCATCTGCAATTTGGTTTCAAAAATTATTATAACCTCATATTAATTTTGGTATTTAATCAAACTAGAGGCTCCATGTATTTGTTAAATGGTACGTCGAGTGTAAGGGTAAACCAATTTAAAGGAACACATGCAATTGAAAACTGATCATGTCGACGCTGTTTTCATATGGGCCAAATTTACCTATAGCCGGCTCTGATCCTTTCACAGCTGGAGAACATTCTCCTGATGGATCCAAGCCGGACGGGCGTGAAGCTTTGCGACTTCAACACCAGCTGCCGCCTGTCTGAGCGGCTCTACGGCTACATCCAATCTCGCTACTACCGCGCCCCCGAGGTCGTCCTCCGCATCAAGGAGCAACAGTACGGCCCACCCATGGACATGTGGTCGCTCGGTTGCATTATTGCAGAGCTCCAAACTGGCCAGATCCTCTTCCCCGGCGGTAACGAGGCCGACATGGTTGCCCTCTTTTGTGAGATGCTCGGTCTGCCGCCGGCGTCACTGCTCGAGCGATGCTCCTCCGTCTCACCGACCTATTTCCACGAGGGCAACCCTCCCATTCCGACGTACTGCACCTCCTTCAAGGACTCCTACGGACGGAGGCGTCTGCTGACCGGGGCGGTGGTCTTCAAACGCATGCGGGGCCGACCGGGGACCAAATGTTTGGCGCAATTCTTCGACATGGCCGAGAACACGCCGTTTGTGGACTTTGTGCGGCAGTGCCTGGACTGGAATCCCGACACGCGACTCAAAGCCTCCGAGGCGTTTTCGCATCCTTGGATTCTCAATCGGTATCCGGAGTAGGAAGCTGGAGAAGTATCCGTGAAGAAGGGCAAGAGTTAACCGAGAGCTCTCTTACTGTATGTTTGGGGATGGTCTGAGAACCTCGGAATTTAAATTGTTTTTTTTATATGATTTTAGACGCTTGTTTTGTTTTCTGCCTTGCCATCAGGACGGATGAGCTACTTGGAAAGTAGTTGATGTTGTCGACGCATTTTTTGTCTTGTTTTAAACTTTGACGTGGATGAATTCAGGTAATGAAAACTAGATTTCGACGTGATCAGTTACTTGGTTTTGTATGTCAAAATAACAAAATTAGCGCCTATAAAATGTGGACTCGTTCTGGAAGAAATGCCGAAGACAAAGAGTTTGAGGGAAATTTAGAACACGCGATGTCGAGCTACTGCGGCATCACCTTCATTTGAATCAATGCCCGGACTCGTTGACCCAACTCACAAGGGATCCTCCAACTCCGATACGAAATCTTCCACTACTGTTTATTTTTTAGTTTGCGCTCTTGTTGATTAATGTTATTTTGGCTGAAAAACGTTTCGGAAAATCAGATTTTCCAAGGTTAAGAAATTAAAAACTGTAAAAAATAATATAGATGGCGCTTTTATGCCATAATATTTAAACAAGAGTGATTGCTCCGTTGATGGTTTTAATAAAGTACTTGTAGAGGTTTAAATCGAGCAATCCATTGTAGTAATTTATTGTTGCATGAATAGCGCCATTTGTAATCAGAGTTGACAGTTATTAATTCTTCAAAATTAGAAGATGTGGTTTTCGGAGACTTCTCAGCAAAAATAGCAGCAACATACTACAGCGCATAATACAGAAGAGACAGAAGTGGAATTGTTTGTGTTGGGGAGTGGTGGGCGATTCCCTTGGCCGGATTGCACTCACCAAAATCGGTCACGCGACTGATGGTGTTCGAACACGCCAAACTTTTCCATTCTCACTCCAAACCGGAATAACTTTAATGAGCTTTGTCTTGATCGTTTGGAAGTGTGCTTTGAAGGTTTAGCAAATAATACGGTGCCATATAGTCAGCTGCCAATCGTGAGGTCGGGACTGTCAAGAGCTCTCATAAAAAAATCCATGTTAAATTCCAGAGTGGTCATCGAAGTGGGATCGCCTGCACAGACGAGCTCCGTGTCTGACAGCAGATAGCAGTGTGGATTTGAGTGGATATCGCGCTTCCTACATTGCACACATTAAGGGTGAAATTAAGGCGTGACACCAATGGGATAACGTAGAAAACTGCGTATATTACTGTATACTCATAGTACTCACAATGCAAAGTATAGTATTGCAAGTAAAAGAAGACCCGCTAGCGCTGCTCCACAAAGACCGAAAGCAATATTTCTCGACCCTGAATCAGTAACAAAAGAGACATGTAGTCTTTCAAACTGACATCTTTTCATTCTTCAACGGAGACGTAAAACAGTGCTTCAATCATCGACCAGCGGCAGATGTACATTGTAAACGATCTGGCAGACAGAGAAAAAGACACACGGATATTCCTACAAACAGATAATTGGGCACACAGGTAGGCAAACAGACAGTGAGGCCGAGAGACAGATAGATAGACAGACAGACAGACAGACAGAACAAAACGCAGGCACACAAGCGGACAGATCGACTGACGGACTGACTTTAGGACAGAATTTCTCTTTAAACTCACCAGCGAGTACACATTTTGTTCCCGAGAATCCGCATGCAGGCTCATTAGCCGGGGGACCCTTTCCGCTCGACCATATTTTCTCTTCGATTTGTGTCATTTCAGCACTGTTCGCCAGCTGCACTAAATAAGTCTGGAGAACAGAGTTGGTTGTGGGTGTGCCCTCTAAAATATCAAAAATGCCGGGAAGGTAGGGTACAAACCGTGCGGGAGAGATTTCCATCGAAATAGGCAACTGAAAGATTAATGGCTCGCTCTCCGTGCTGATCAATGTAAAGGTCGCCGACTGCCGTGCTGAATGTTCTATTGATAAATGCCTGCTTCAGTGCCTGGCCATCTGCGTAATGGAAGGCTGCTGGGAGTGCCGACGTGCCTAGCGTTTCGTTAAGAACCTGAAGACGCATTAATAGATTAATAACGCGTAATATAACTGCACGCATGCTCAAATCGTTCATTCATGTGTCAAGGGCTGTCCCTGTAGACGTGATCAAAAGGAGATGCATTTTGTAATTTACACTTGAAAAATAATTGCAGTACGTTAGAAAGCTGCATCGCGCATACCTGCCCTAGAAGAGCCACACCGGCGAATGATGACGTCATTCCTGGCCCATTCTGGAGTAAAAAATGAAATTTTGAATCTTTGGGCTGTGAACTGTTGAAAATACAAAGTAGAACAGGCAATCACTTAGAATCACAAGCGAATTGAGCGAAACAGAAACACACAGGTACAGCATTAAACAATGCAAAGAACAGAACGGGATAAACAGTTATTAACTAAAACAAAGGCAATCACAACAGAACCTAAGAGAGTTAAGGAAGCAAAATAAGAGCAGAACATATCCGACTTAACAAATGAAAATAGCAAACAGTGCGGGACAGAAGGGAACATAACAGAATGGTGCAGGAAAAAAGAAAAAAGCACAACGAAAAAGAGAACAGGAATTGCGTTGAAGGCGACAGACATTTTTTATTGATATTGAATACTGAGCATTAATATTGATTATCTGTGACTGAAACAGGGCAGCCATTTACCATCTCATTTAAATTGTACGAAAAATTATAATCCCGTCGGGATCGATCTAGAAAGGTCGGCGCCAGATTACGAATTACGTCTGCGGTCAACGAAGTGTCGTTTAGTGGCTGTAAGACCAGCAAGGACCGGAAAGCCACTCTAGCGACCTACAATTTTTTTTAAAAACAACAATAATTGGCTAGCAGAATACTTGATAACCATTGGTAGAATGTCGGGCATGCGCACCTCATCGTATTCATCCCCGGACTGCCACGTGAGGTTGCCGAATAGCGAGAATTTAAACGGCTCCACTCCGATATATACCTAACATAACCACTAAGATATTCAACAACGAAAATGACACAAATACGTGTACAACCAAAATTACGTACAAACTCCCCGTTGATGAGATCCGAAAGCGCTGCATTTATCTATCGATGAAAATGAGCATAATGATGAGTTAATGAATGATAAAAGATCATTTTTACAGAACGATGCACGCACGAGCAACTTCCGGAGAATGACAGCATTTCCGAAAAACAAGAGAACTGTTCGTAAATAACAAATACTAAGGTCACATTCGTTCGCTAGAAAGGAGGGCTGATAACCTTTTGATACTGACCTCTGCTGACGGAACGAAAATCCTTGAGCAGATTAATGAAATCAACGTCTGATTTCGATTTGATTTTTCTCACGGTTGGCTTCAGACGTGTTTGGGAAGTCCCTGCCACGGAATGTAATAAAGAATCTGCAAGGCTCGTGTACACTGGAACGGAACTCTCGTCCACGACTAGGAAGACCGTGGCCCATCCGTAGTAACGCAGTAAATTACGGTAGAGCTTCGTGTAACTGGAGACGGAGTTGTGCGCTGTAGTGACCCAGGTGGGACTCTGGGAAGGAATCCTTATTACGGGATCAACTCCTGCCCTAAAAGAACAGGCTCTAATTTGCACGATGACCTTCTGACTGTCTTTCTGTATGTCTGTCTGTCGGTTGGTCTGTCTGTCTGTCTGTCCTGCTTGCATGTTTTTGTCAGCCTCGGTTTCAAGAATTACGTTGATATAAAAAGTAGATTCCAATTTGCCGCTAATCGATTTATGTTAACCGCCTCTCCGCAAGCTGAAACAAAAGCTGATTCAATCCTTAATTCGAGTACAACTGCAAATGTGTGATAGTAATATATTTAAAACTCACTGGTGGATATTAAAGCAGTCACATTAGCCAGGTCACGACGACCGTAGTACCACTTCGAAAGCATGACATCCGCATTGTCCATCAGTGTCGGGCAGTTCAAAATCTTAACATCCACAAGATTTGTATGCTTCACATCCAGCACCCCGCCGTAGATCCTCTGCATCTCCTCACTGGCATAGTCTAACGCTGGGCCTTGATAGGCCAAAGAGGCCCCTGCGTTGGGATAAAGATATCCCAGAGTCACAATTTCCACAGACAGTCGACTGCTGGAAGATACACCTGTCAACACTAATACCGCCCATAAAATTGCAGATCTAGCTCCCAAGAAAGAACCAGCCCCTCCAACGCCAGTGAAGACATTTTGGGCAATGCACATTTTGGACGAAGGCATGATTAAAAAATATCACTTAGATGTGATGCGATTGCAACGAAAATATTGGGATCGATAGGTACTCAATGTTCGCTGGTGTTCGTTCTAAGCGTGCTACATTTCGATGACCGAGAACGCTCACTAAAGAAAAAGAGCGCTAGAAA
>LRSR01002942.1:0-11201 GCA_001579985.1 Hypsibius dujardini
CGGGGGATCTCGCATCATTTCGGCAGTAGCTAATGTAAGAAATCCAGACACATCAACTAAGTTGATAGACTGCGCTGCAACAGAGCAGATGAAAGATGAACAGCCAGTTGACATTGACGATGGACGAGCGGCTCATCATGAGCCGATGGGTATGGAGTATTGGAGCGCCCGGCGTTTCAAAAGGCTTTCGGAGTTAGATGCAAAAAACCAAAATTAATTTTGGTTTAATGGTCGGTCCTTTAAACCAAATTTTTTAGATTTAACCGCAGTCAAATCGTAATGATTTTGTTTAATCGCTAACTGTGGAAATTAACGGTTAAACCTCAGCCATTAAGAAAAAACCCCGAAAGGTTTTCGAAACGCCGGGCGCTCCATAGGTGGGCAGTCAGCCGTGTTTGTTAGTCAGTCAGGCAGCCAAACAAACGTCCAGGCAGAGACGTGATAGTTCAGCAAATGGCCAAAACATCTTCCTGGTAGGTCCATTTGGAAGGCAGTTAGTTAGCTAGCCCGACTTAGAGAAGTGCACAAAAACGAATTGAAGAAGTCAGGCAGCAAACAGATGATCAGACGTGGACAGGTTCTCGAACAGACAAGCCAGCCAGCCAGACAGCCAGACAGACAGATAGACAGATAGATAGAGAACCAGACAGGCAGACAGAGACACCCGGGACAAGACAGCTTCGGCCTTTTGTCTCTTTTAATTTCTGTTATCGACATAGGCTCTGATTCGGGTACTCTATTTCGGACAAGACGTGAAGGAGGCCATTGACGCACCCCGAATCCACCATCAACTCCTCCCCATGGAGCTGAGCTACGAACCGAACTTTTTGCGCAAGCACTTGAAGGGTCTGGAGGACAAGGGCCACCACTTAGTCTTCTCCAACACCATCGCCGTCATACAGGGCCTCGATCGGCTGGAAAACATGCGAATTGAAGCTAACTGTGATTACCGCAAGAGGGGCGCGCCTGCCGGCGAATGATCTCTCCCCCTTGTCTGGGCGTGTCTGTGTAGGGGGTGGTATTCAGACTGCCTCTGTTTTTTTCTCTCGCACTCGTGCATTCCTTGATTTTGAACGTCTTTGATGGGGAAGGAGAAGTGATGAGAGCGTGTCCGTTTAGACACTGTTGATTTTATTCTTTTTATCGATCCTGTATTTTTAGTGTCTTATATTTCGGCAACCGAGCAGCCTTTTTATTTTTCATTTATTTAAAATACCGCTCTTTGTGGTTTGCGAAGTTTTATCTCGTGCCTCCCCATTTTGGATTCGGCAAGTTACGGCAGCAATAAATTCCAGCAGCAATTTTTTTGTTGCGCGGGCTCAAATTGTAAACTCAAATTTGTTTACAATTTCCGGAGTTTTCTTTAATTCTTGAACTGAAATTTAAACTGAAATTTTTCGCTGAAAAGGGCTTAAATTTTAAACTCAAATATTCTAAACTTAAATTAAAAATTAAAAATTAAAAATTAAAAGTGAAAAATTTCTTTTAAGTACACGGTGTGTACTGAAATGCTTGCTAAATTATTCAAAAAAATCGTTCAGAGGCACAATATAATAAGCCATGCGTGTCTAGTGATAATACGAGTACCACGTCATAACTACAATTTTTGCACCTTAAGTGGGCATACAGAATACAATACAGGAATTGCTAAGCGATGAGAATCTTCCTCATTGAGACACGCCGGTTCCTCATTGAAACAAGAAGCCGGCCATTTACCATTGGGATGATCCCAAGATGAAATGGATCCTGCACCGTCATTCCATCTAGGATGCGCGTCGTGATGACCGTCAAACAGGCTTGCACGGAGTTTATCTGGCCCACGTATTCTCTGATCTTGCTTACTATTTTGCTAGTGACCGTCGATTGCAGCCTGTCGGACAAGCGTCCCATTTCCACGTCTTCGTCTTCCCGCGCTTTCATTCGACAGGACTTTCGTCGTTCTAAACAAAACTTTATCTCAAGACTTAAACGTAACGTCCATTCATCCCGACCGCCTGTGGCTTTGACCTATACCATTGATATGTTCGGAGGGACGTACAAACTGCAGCTCCGTCAGACGTTGGTGGCGAGTGAACAACTGAAATCGGTTCGGATCACACGAAACGGCACGATTGTGCTCATTCCCGGACTGTATGGTCAATCGCACTGCCATTACGCGGGCACGGTCACAACATGTCAACCCACTACTAGGCATTGCTATGACGGTCAAGCGGCGATGAGCAGGTTTGCCCATGGATTGCGGGGAGTGATGAAAATTGGTGGGGAAGATATTTTGATAGAGCCACTTCCGGAGACCCTGCTGGCAAAGAGGATGAGGTAGGTAAGCGAAATTCCAGACAGACAGACAGGACGAGCAGGCAGGCAGACAGGAGAGAAAGGCAGGCAGACAGACAGAAACAGACAAACAAGCAAGCAGACAGACAGACAGACAGCAGAGCTTATCTGCTTCCCTTGCATTCTTTCGTCGATTTTAGGTTCAGCAACGTTCACATTGCCAGAAGGAAAGTCACCGACGACATCCAGGAGAGCGAAAAGACCGGCATCCAGGATTTGCTTGATAAACTCTCCAGTTCCCTGGACGTCTCCGGCACGTCGCTGGATGTCCGACCGCTGAGCAATCCCCCTAATCTACTCAATGTCGAGGTCGGAGTCTTTGTCGATCTGCCGATGGTGCAAAAGCTCCGAGAAATTTATCCGGATGAATATGACCAGATAACCCTCATACTGTCTGCCTATAACGCAGTAAACATGCTATACAGTAACATTACAATTGGCCGTATAAAGGTTCGCCTGCTCGTCAAGCATGTTCTGCTGGATGAAAGTGGGACCATGCCGAACAGCGAAAAAGTGACGGAATACTTAAATGATTTGTGCCGACGTTATCAGCGAGAAATATTGAAAAAGTTGAAAATTGTCAAAAACTGGGATCTGACAACGGCCCTGACGGGATTAGATGTGTACGCGGACGCCGTAGACGTCACGAGAGACGAAGCGTATAAGAATTTGCGAGGGTCGGCAAAGAAGATATTTACAGTATCCGGAGGTAAGTACGAAAGATAGAAATCTTTACAGGCACGAGGTACTAGTATGCCTAAGCAAATAAGATACGATAAATCCTGATTGTCCGTGGAGTCAATCGTCATTTCTCGTTCCACCTCGGTTGATTTTCTGTCCGCCTGTCCGTCTATTCGTCCGTCGGTTCGTCTATCCGTTGGTCCATTATGGATACTGAGCTTCCTCTAGTATCCTTTTTTCGTTTCCTCAGTTAATTTTTTATTCACCCGTCAGTACGTCAGTCCAACCGTCTGTCCGTCTACTGGTTCGTTAACCTTTCCGTCCGTCATACATCCAAACCATCCTTGGGCTCAACCGTCTTTTCCCCCCTTTCTCAATTAATTTTCTAAGCTTGCGTCAATCCGCGACCGTCCGTCAATCCGCAACCGTCCGTCAATCCGTCCGTTCGTTTATCTGTCCCTTGGTCGTGAATCTGTCTTCCGTCAGGTCGTCCGTTTTGTCTTCGAGCTGTTCGGTTAATTTTCTGTTCCCCGTCAGTCCGTCAGTCCGACCGACTATCAGCCCGACCGACCGTCATCCGTCGGCTGGTCCTGTTGTTCGCGACATATGTTGCTAATCCATTTGATTTTTCTTACCGTCTGCCTGTCAGCTCGACGTAAGTCAAGTCTGGTCAACTTATACCCGGTAAGCTTCCCGACCCTCCTGTTTGCGTGTTTCACGTTCATTTATCATTCACCCAAAAAATATGTACGAATTAGATCCCGTATTCCAATCTGCTCTTCCTTCTGTCGAATAGTGTCCTATGGTGGAGGGATGTGTAGTTTCGAGAAGAACTGCATGGTGGCCGAGTTCTCCTTGTTGTTCGGCAATATCGAGACGATCGCTCACGAAGCTGGCCACACCCTGGGAATGTACCACGACGGCAGCGGCAACACCTGTGACCGGAAGGGCAACCGAATCATGTCCATCCAACGACCACAGCGGCAGCGCTCGGGATGGTCGACCTGCAGTGTGGAGAGCCTGCGGAAGTTTGTTGTTTCGGGACATGCTAGTTGTCTTATAAATAAGCACGCTACTGCGTGACGTAAGCACGCGTGACGGTTTCGTTGGTTCGCTGAACAGATTTACTGCTCGCTCACCCGCCTTGCTGGATTGTGACGCGCTATCGGTTGCATCTGTGGTTTTATCTTTTTATTCTAAAACTTGTTTGTTTTTGTGTTATGTTTATGTTATGCCTGCCTGCCTGCCCTGAGTTTGGGCCATCTAAGAATGATTGGTAGTTTTTCATTGGCAGACAAATTATGTCATACCAATACCAATAGCATGGTGGCGCCATCTATATTAGGCTCGACAAAGGTTGTAACTTGTAACTCGTAAGAAATACAAACACCGACAACTACGCAGACCCCGAGACACGTGAATGGGGACACGTGGTCACAGGCACGAACGCAGACAAAGACAGACAGACACAGTAAACAAACAGACACACAGACAGGGATACAGACACAAACTCGGAGACAAACACAGACACAGACACAGTCACGGACACACTGGCACAGGCATAGACATAGTTACAGACACAGGCACGGACAGAGACACAGACAGTCACGGGGACACTAGCACAGACATAGACATAGTTACAGACACAGGCACAGACAGAGACACATTGCATTCATCAGTTTTATATTTTGCCACTATTGTCCCGCAAAACTATCCCCCTCCTCCCCCCTCCTCGCGAAAAGTCCGTTGCGCCTCTGGTTACGGATATAAGTACGATGATCCTCGTACATACGGTAAATACTATGAAAAGTGATCGTCGTCATTTACTCTATCTAAAATAGTCCGTAAATCGTGCCCGTAAATCGTGCCCGTAAATCGTGCGCGCTTAACGACAGTTATCTGAAATAGGTTCGCCCCAGCACTTCGGCACAGCGATGGAGGTCTTTCGGGCATCGTAATCCCGTAACCTCGAGAGACCATACTCGCATTCCGTAGTGTCGTAGCGGATACATTTCTCTGGTCTCCCATACACAGCAAAACAGTGTGTCAGGTGTCATAGTTCCTTTATGTCCGACATTTTGGCAGGACCAACCGCGTTTTGTCCCCTGGCGTTTCCCTCCCCTTCTCCGGACGCTCCACTGTACCCTCTCAAAATCTGCGTCTCAGTCCAACCAAAAAAGTATTTGCTTTATTTTAACAGCGTCGGAATCTCGTTTATCATTACGGTTCAGTCTTCAAACTTCTGATAATTATACTTTTGTCTAGACAAGACAAGCAACGGCATATAAGATTTATGCCTCGGTTAAAACAACGCATGTGTGCGCCCTTGATGCAGTAGATCTTGATCGTTTTCCGTGCTGCTTTTGCTTGCCGAGGAGAGGGACAGCCCCGGTGGAGGTTCGCTGCAAGGGATCATGCCAGCTGTGGATGATGTTCATCATGACAAAAGCGCGTCTAAAGTCACACTGGTCAGCAGCATCAGCGGTAGTACTGCTGACGGTGGAATGATAAACAATGGTGAGCAAACGCGTGCACGTGAAACCATATTTCACAGTGGAAGTTGTTGTGTAAAATCAGTTCCGGATTGAGTTTCCGCATTAATGATGACACAGCAGTACGACGACATGGCATAAATGTTGCCTGTGACCTAGTGTCATCTATGCTGAAATTCCATTCCACTTACTAAATAGGCTCGTCGAAGTGGACGTCATCCGCACGCGCATCGACGCATCCGCACCCTGAATCCCGACCGATGCCCAGGTACTGCGCTGCATACGGTATTTGATGGTACGGTACGATACGGTACGCTAGGGTACGGTACGGTACGGTACGGTACGGTACGGTACGGTACGGTACGGTAGGGTAGGGTAGGGTAGGGTAGGGTACATACTGATCGGTACTTGAGGAAATAGACATTTCTATTCAGCCCGTGGCCATCCCGTTTTCTGGCTCTATTCTATTTTCTCGGCAAGTTCTCATTTAAAATCCACTCTTGAACCGATCGAGCATCAGCTAAAATAGTTTTGGAATATCAGAGGGCGGACCGCCATGTGTATCTTTTGAAGAGGCTGAAACTGCCAGCCTGGCTGGCATCATAATAATATCTCATAGCTCCGCCCCCTGACATTAGAAGACCATTCCGTTGATACTCGATCGACTATTACATCCTGAACTTGGGATCGGACAGTGTCAAGGCATATCTATTACAATGGGCACGGTGAGTTCCACCAGACCTGGCGTTATTGCTTCCGATTCGCACTAGGCCAAGACACATGCGAGTGGCTACTTAGAAAAAGAATGAACCACACATTCCTCATCCTGACCCTTTGTTTTATCTGCAGCGATCGAAATAGGGGCAGTATATTTCGCTCGATGCTCCAGCTATACATACACTAGACTGCAGTGGAAATCATCATATTCTATGTCTGTATGTCTGTATGTCTGTCTGTCTGTCTGTCTGCCTGTCTGTTGGTGTGAGCCTGTAACTCTGAAAACTTTTACCGTCATCTGTGGTATAAAAGTCAACAACGTAAGCTCGTCAAAGGTCAGCAGTAAAGCTTGAAGCGGTATAATAATCAAAAGGTGTCGCGTCCGCATGAGGCCGACCGCAAAACAAACAGACAGAGACGCCTGTCTCCGCGCCTCAACGTATCTGTCTTTTCGTCTGTCATCTTCGCAGAACAAAACGCCTGATCGTGGCAGGGTCCATCTCGCTGCTCCTCTTCCTGCTCATCATCACCACCATCCTCGCCACCTACTACGGCATTGCGGCAACCCGTCACCCGGGGCACACTCAACAACCGAACACAACTAACACGACCAGCCATGAAAGCGGCGACGCCGAATTTCCTGGCTCGAGTGACTGGACAGCAGGACCGTCGGGCTCGGTCAAGGCCACGTACCAGCGACAGTCGGTCGCCTCAGACGCGGCGGAGTGCTCCAAGGCGGGGAAGTAAGTTATCCGAACAAGGAATGCCTTTAAATATGGCTGTATTCGGAATGGTATGCGTTTCGCTCAGTAAAATTCTTGAACGAGGTGGATCCGCCGTGGATGCCGCCATTACGACGGCACTGTGCGCTGGACTATACCACCCGCATAGCTGCGGTATTGGCGGAGGCTTTTTTATGGTTGTTTACGGTACGATTTGTTGCCAGACCTGTAGTCAAGTTCACGGGCAGACCAATTTTCACAAGGGTATGCAGCTATATATTTGCTTACAAAAAGCTAAAGAGGCAGGCAGGCAGACAAGTAGACAGGAAGATAAATATTCGGACCACAAGACCAATATTCAGACATCCAGTCAGACGAACCACATTCAGGCATTCATTTAGGCTGACAGGCCGGTAGATAAGCAGACATACAGACATGCAGACAGACAGACATACTAACTGACAGACAGACAGACTGGCTTACAGGCAGGCGGACAGGCAGACAGCTGTTGCAGCTTTACGAAACCCTTGAACTTTGGCAGTACGTGCTCAGCTTTCTTCTTGTATTCTTCTCCAGATCGTGCGCTTAAAAAAGCCCACTCCATCGATGCCCGGGAGGTTGCTCCTGCCGCTGCGACCGAGCGGATGTACGTCGACAACAAGAACATCTCGTCCCTTAGGGGTTGGCATGCAATTGCAGTTCCAGGTTCGTGCAATGTCTTCATGTAGCTTGTCCGTTCTGTCTGGATTGGCCGGGATTGTAATGCTGGTCTTTTCACCTCTTCCGCTGGAATGAACCAGTCAGTATTATCCTTTTGGTATTCTAGGAGAAATTTACGGCTATTGGGAAGCCTTCAAGCGGTTCGGCAGCGGCAACCTCACCTGGAAACAGCTCTTTGAGCCGGCCATCGCGCTTGCAGAGCAGGGCCTTGTGGTAAACCAGGTGCTGGCGGCCGCAATCTCTTCCCCCTTTATCGATATCAGAGGGTTCGATGCGGGTCTCACCGACATTTTCGTCAACAAGGCCACCGGTCAGCCGTTCATCGAGGGCGAAATCATCCGGTACCCCATGCTGGCGCATACATTGCGGATGATCGCGGACGACGAGCAGGGCATCTTTGAATATTACCAAGGGAAGATCGCGCAGAACCTCGCCAGCGACATTCAGGAAGGAGGTTTGCAATCTCGACATCCCCCCGTCTAACTTGATGTTTCATTGTCTGGATGTTACCTCTCCCCTTACTGGGACGATGACTAGCGATTTCAGTGCACATGGTCTTGGGCTTGTCTGTGCTAGAAACGGATTCGATTGTCTTTTTGCCTGTGTGTGCGTATACATCTATCTGTCTCTCAGTTTGTCGGCCTGTCTGTCTGTCTGTCTGGTTATGTGTCTTGTTTATATGACTGCATCTGCGATAAGTTCCATCAGCTGCCTATGTCACATACAATTATTGTGGTACACAGGCGGCATCCTGACCTTGGAGGATCTCAACAACTACCGACCGGTGATTGAGGACGCTCTCCACTCCAAACTGCGCGACAACTCCTCCATGTATGGTGTTCCGCCCCCGGCCGGCAGTCTGGTCCTCCACTACATTGTGAGTCCCATTACTTGGTGAATGCCTGCCTACACCTTGTTCGGTCTGCCTGAAGTCTATCAAATTCGTCACTTGTCTGGCCTGTCTCTGGTGCCTCAAGATTGTAGCTCCTTCATTTCCAGAGGATCTGGTCGGTACATTCCGGCTACTTTAACGGCAGTAATATCTGTCAATACTAGAACTTCAATCGAAATGGCGTTTTTTCATCTCATGTCATCCCTCATTTAATGGATACTTCCCGTGGTGTCTTAGATATCAATTATGGACGGCTATAACTACAACCAGTCCTGGGACTCTATGAGTGACGACGACAAGATCCTCTTCTACCATCGCTTCACCGAGGCCATGAAGTTTGCCTATGCTCGCCGGACGGAGCTGGCTGATAGACGCTTCGTGCCTGAAGTCGCAGAGGTACGTACTTGTACCGGCACATGTAGTTCGGTTCCTCTCCGTAAATCTCAGGGGTCCTGGTTCCGACCAGAAAAACAACCAGTGCAGATTTTTTATGGTTCATTGTCTCCGTTTAGATGAAAGAAACCTTGCTGTCTCCTTGGTTTGCCAAATTAACCCGGGCGTTGATCAACGATCAGCACACCTCGAACGACACGAAAACCTACGGGGTCAACATCGCGCCGGCCATCGGAAAAGTCGGGACGTCGCACATCTCCATCATCGACAAATTGGGCAATGCCGTTTCCATCACCACCACCATCAATACTCGGTAATAATACGTAGACATCCATCCCTTCGTCTGATACAAGGAAACAGTGTATCATCACTTTTTTAACTAGCACTGCCTGGTAAACAGACACGGAACGGCAGACAGACAGGCAAACAGTCCGCCAGCTAGACGGAACGACAGACTGACTTATAGACAGACAGACAGACAGACAGACAGACAGACAGACAGACAGACACAAACAGGCAGGTAGACAGTCAAACAGACAGACACAGGCAGGTAGACAGTCAAACCGTCGCAGACAGATAGAGAAATTGCGGATTTTTCTTGATATTCTATTCTTTTTATGCAATGATTTGCCAGTCTTTTTTAGTTTTGGATCCTGGAGGGTCTCCAAAAAGACCGGCATCATTTTAAACAACGAGATGGACGACTTTACGGCCGATCTGCAATTACCCAACTTTTACGGTCTGCCTCCGTCCCAGGCCAACCGTATTGCACCCGGCAAACGGCCTCAGTCGAGTTGTGCGCCGATCATAGTTGCGGACCACAACGGTGACGTTCGGGCGGTCATGGGAGCCTCCGGGGGATCGCGCATCATATCGTCTATAGCCAATGTGAGAAGCACAGAACGATTAACAGTCCCAGCATCGATTTTCTCTTTTGATAATTTGGAAGAGATAAAAAACCCATCTGGTCAAAAAACCGATTCTGACAGACTGACAAATCTTCTCATTCTCAGATGGTCCATGTAGATGGACAGACAGAACAGACAGCCTGACAAGCAGGCAGACAGACAAATAAACAAACAGACAGATAGACAAAGAGACGGACAAGGAGACTGATATTCATTTTCCATTCTTGCAAAGGCGCTGATTCGGGTACTCTATCTCGGACAAGACGTGAAGGAGGCCATTGATGCACCCCGACTCCACCATCAACTCCTCCCCATGGAGCTGAACTACGAACCGAAATTTTTACGGAAGCACTTGAAGGGTCTGGAGAACAAGGGCCACCGCCTGGTATCAAACCCGAGCGCCATTGGCGTCGTACAGGGTCTCCATCGGCTGGAAGATATGCGGATTGAAGCCAACTGTGATTACCGAAAGAATGGTGCACCTGCCGGCGAATGAGCGAGCGCCTTCTGTCGTTCCGCCTTCGACGGTGACAGCCGATGTTCTATCGCTTTTTGCAGACGCGCCCCCATGTCTTAAAGTTAACTGGCAAGGACTTCCTAGATCAGTGCCTTATGAACAGAAAGTAGAATATCAGAAACTACCGAAATTTTCTGCCGAACTGTTTTGCCTGTCCGTCCGTCTGTCCGTCCGTCTGTCTGTCTGTCTTGTTTGTCTGTCTATTTGTCTGTTTGTCACCCTGCTTGCCTGTCTGTCTGTCTGTTTTTATTTATTTTAGTAAATATATGATAAATTTATAAAATCTGCCGCGCGCGATTGGAGTTTCCAATTGCAAAAGGTGTTTTGTCACAGTTAACAAGTAAGATAAGAAATGCACACTCCACCCGGAATTAACTACTCGATTCCACTTCCACTTCCGTCCGCCCTTTAGTCGAATCGCGCTAATGGACTTGGTGGTTGCGCAATTGACCATCGTGTCATATTTCTCTCGTGCTTTTTCCTTGTCTGTCTCTTCCGTGTTTCTCCTTCCTGTATTTCCCTTTGTCGTCGTTTTTCCTCCTGCTACTCGCCAATCTTGCGATCATTAACTCACCACATTTACTGTTGGGATTGGTCAACATCCATCACTCAATCAGGTAGAGTGCATCGCATCCTTGGCGTTTGTCTGAGAGAGTAAAGGTGAGCACAGTGTGGCCTGCCTGCCTGCTGATGCTAGAAGAAAGAAGGTGGACGACTTTTTGAGTGGACTTGTGTTTAGGATTCAGAAGGTCAACTTGCAAGTGCTGCTGAGAAAGAAGAAAGAACTCTCGGATTGTTTACAAGTGAGTGATTGATTATTTGTTC
>LRSR01002946.1:0-38031 GCA_001579985.1 Hypsibius dujardini
ACATCTCTCCACCAACATCTCATCCCCCCCCCACCTACCTCACACCATCTACCACGCGTCACCTACCACCCATCACCTATCACCATAAACAGGCAAGGGTGCGCAGACGTTGTGTCCCTAGACATTGTGTCTCTCAGATATTGTGTCCTATCTATCAGACATTCTATTTTTTCGACATTTTGTCTTTCAGACATTGCGTCTTTAGGACATTGCGTCTTTCTGACATTACGTCCCGTCCGCAAGACAGTGTTCTCACGACATTTTGCCTTACCTTTTTACCAGATATTAGGCCATGTTAGCTGGGCAATTTACTAAGCATAACGCAGACGCTGTGAGCTTTTTCAACCACCCTGTCTTTAACCAGTTTGTTGATTCAGTCATTCAATAAATTACAAATTCGACGTTGTCGGAGAACCTGACTAAACATCACCCTTGCTATAACTTTTTAAAAATTGAAGCTCTATGTTACAGCATATTTTAGAACTTCTCGCTCGAAGTAAGAGCTTTCAAATATGTGGTACAAATAAGAGGTGCAGAGGTCAAAGATTCCCCGCTGGGAGTCAAGACGGGCGAGGCCATATTAAAAAATACAGTATGTTTAAAGTCTGACAGTTAATCCACGGCCAGAATAACTGGGGACAGTCTATCTATCTAGCCATAATGTCTGTGGGGACAAAATGTTCACGGCCAAAATTTCTGGGGACAATCTGTCCACCTTACCAAAATGCTGTGAAAAAAAACACAATTTCTGGAGGACAGAATGTTGAGGGACACAACGTCGGTATGCCGCAGGCAAGCTCATTAATTTCTCAATATCAAAAGGACCGCGTTGCATGTTGATTCTCCTACTAAAGCTTGCACCCTCCCTCTAACAATGAGTGAGGATATTTGAAGGTCGAAAGAGCAAACAAACTGCAATTGCCGCAGTGTTATTTTAAGCTAGCAAAGTTAAACACACGCCTCACAAATCCAATAAAGGTCTTGTAGGCAAACATGAACAATTTTCTTAACAAACAACGGTCCATCCGAATCACTTGCGTTCCAAAATCAACACGCAAACTTTAAGCCTAGCCTGCTTCCGTTACTTTTGAATGATCATTCTATGTAATTTTCAAGTTATTACTTAGTCCTCTCAAAATTATTTCTGTCAATATCTCCACTTATATATATCTCATATTTCCGTGATCTCGCAAACTTCATAAGGAAGGTCTGCCGCTTCACCATGACTGCCAGGAGGTGGTTGCTAGCCTTGACCCTTGCATTCACAATTGCAATAGGCCGAGCAAATCAAGGCCATCCAAATGTGCCTCATCCCACCTGTCAGAACGTTCTCAGCGATCGAGAGCCAACCACAATAGTCAGATGCAACCAGGGAACAGACATGTACGTCATTCCTGACAACTTCACCAGTGCTCTCATCCACGCCAAAGTTGTTATCCTAGAAATCAAGGGTGGATCAGTACGGAATACCGGCGCCGCTTCCCTCCCGACAAGGTCGACGCTACAAACCGTTCAACTTGAGCAGTTGAACCTTGCAGATGCCAGCCCGCGCTTCCCCATGAACATTTTTTTCGTTAACGTAAGATCCCACTTGAGAAAGATCAGTTTGCGCCACGTTAAGCTTCTACACCTTTCGAGCACGGATTTTGAGGGCTTTTTGCTCTTGGAACAAATCCATTTAGTAGCAGTTCAAGTGAACTCACTAGGTGCATCCATATTTGAAAGTGTTACGTCTGACGCCTCGCTGCCCATGCTGTTAGACTTCCAGCTGAGTGAAGGAACGATAGAATTCATGGATTGGAGTTTTCTGCGACCGGTTGCAAAAAGCCTAACGGTAATTCTTAAGCAATGTCAGAGAAAATGCACCCAATCGCGAGATGCATGAATTTCACTTGTGGAAATACAATCTTGCAGGAATTAAGTTGGGATTTCTGTATGTTTGTTCATTTTAGAATCTTAAAATGGACCAATTAGATCTCTCTGAAAACACATGGCATTGTTCGGGTGATGTGTTCGAACTTGATCGAGTATCTACCGTCTCCCTTCGCAATAACAACCTCACACGAATTCCGCACTGCCTACTGAGTAGCTTGAGCCCAAAAGCTTTAACTTCACTCCTCCTTGAAAGTTCGCAGACGGCGTTCTGCTCTACTTCCAAGTCATGCGGTTGCTGCTACTTGAGGCCCCTAGTATCCTGGCTGAGAAATGCCCGCCTTCTTCAAGCGACAAAGTCTATTACGTGCGGTCAAAAGAAGTTCACATTCAAGCAATTCCCGACGAAGATCGACTACCAGTCCTATTGTAAGTTCATATGACAGCAACAATCTGATCTGACGCTTGCATATTGGTAATTCTTAATTTCAGGTCGCGCAACGACAACCCAACGGCCAACCACCACCGCAGCACAATTTTCCCATTCTCCTCCAACCATCACAGTGGCCAGCTCATCGACGGACCATTTGATGATTAACGCCTCTATAGCCCGTACGTGCAGAGGAATAACTTCAAACAAATCCGTATTTGAGATTCGGGGAGGGCGTTGATCGCTACTTTTCTTATCGCGCCTACTCTAAGAACTTGATGTCGTATCAAAATCTCGTTGAAACTAGCCTCTGAGAAAAGAAGTTGGGGTCGATGCACCGCACCTTTGGCGCCACGACCTGGAACGGGGGGACGGTACCCTGCACGGCCGAGTGGCCCCGACGCTCCGGAGCATTATTTTTGCAGATCCATTTTTTGATATGACATTTTGTGCGGACGACAAACAACCCGCGGTGCCCTGAGGGAGAGTTGATCCCCCTTGGTAGGGCAAACCCGGCTCTGCGTTGAAGTATGCTTTAAGGGGAGAGAGGAACACTATTCTTATCGATATTGAAACCAGATTACCACACAGGAAAGGAGAGGAGGGAATTGTTTCGATAATTTTTGTGTGTTTCCAAATGTTTTATGGCCTGGCTGGGCGCTTTCTACGCGCGCGAGTTAAACCACACAATGAATAACCAATTGAATCCTCTTTTAGAATGTGTGGTCATATAGTGGCATGCGCGGCGCCATAAGCTTATGGAGCTCTGTCAAATACTGTCCAAAAAAATTTCAATTCGCTCCTTGATGCGTTTAACAATGGACTCCATTTTCTACAGATTCAAGCGTTTTATCTACCCAAAAATTATCAGCGAGTGTGTCCACAACTTCCTATCAGGCCACAACTGTACTCGACTGGCAACCGTCTACAGTAGTAATGTCGACCAACCCGTCAGCAGACCATTCTGTGACTGCTTCCTCATTGGAACGTTAGTACATAATATTTTCAAGAGTTCTACCATATTAGTCTTCAAGAAGTTGCCTGCTTGCTTAGATTCCAGTCAGGGCGGGGTTCAAACCCTCTCAACCAGGCCATGGATCACTGCGGAGCGAACCACTACCATCATGGAAACGCAGTCCACTTTGAACCCTTCGACGAGCTCTCCCACCCAACTGACGGTTGTATCAACGGCGGCGCATGATGCTTCAATATCAAGTCTGGGCGCTGGTGGAATCGTTACTACAACGGCAGGGAAAACTATTGATAAAAACACAACAACTTCCATGAGCGGCATTACACGTAATGGTGAACCGAGTACAACATCCTTAACTGGAAGTACAAAATATCTAAAATCAGATGCATTATCCACTGATGGACCTACTGCGGAGGGGATTACTAGGGGTGCATCAAGATCGTCCAGCCATAAGTGCAGCATTCGTTTCACTCTTTTTACAGGCATTTTCTCTGTGCTGTTCGTTGTCCCTTTCGTTTAACGGAACACGACGACGGACATTTCACGAAATGTATGTCCAAACTGTCGTTAAAACAGAATGGGATTTCTAAGTACTTTAGTATAGTAAACAACTTTATATCTCATTGGGTAAAGATGTTTTCATTAAAAATGGAGACTTCTACGTTATCCCGGACAAATTTAACCTCACGCGGATAAGTTTCGACGTCATCCACATCCAAGTCACGGGAGGATCGGTGCGGATTGATGAGATCACGTCTCTGCCTACCAGACCGACATTAGGGATCATAGAATTTGAGCTATTCAATCGCCGCAAAAACAGCCCACGCTTTCCTATGCAAGAGTTTTTAGCCAATGTTACGTCCCATTTGATGACGATCAGCTTAGTTGGCGTCAAGCTTCGCTACCTACAAAGCGCTGACTTTGTTGGGTTTGTGAGACTGGAAACTCTTCGCTTAATGCAAGTGCAAGTGGATCTGTTAGACGCGTCAATATTTCAAGGCGAGACGTCACTCCCAAGGTTGTTCGATTTGGAGATTAGTGGTGAAACGATCAAACGCATGGACTGGAGTTTCTTGAAACCGGTGTCAACAAGCCTTAGAGTTGGCGTAACCCACCTGTCTGTCTCTCTGTCTGTCTCTCTGTCTCTCTGTCTGTCTATTTGTCTCTCTGTCTGTCTGTCGGTCTGTCTCCCTGCTAGGTTGGTATCAGAGATGTGCAACTCCGGAAAAAAGCAATTCCAACTCCACTCCAACTCCGGGCCAACTCCGGCTGGATCAACTCCCAAACTCCTAATATCGCAACTCCATTCCGGAGTCGCACATCTCTGGTTGGTATATTACCTCTCGAATTTTTTTGTAACTCCAGAATCTTAAGCTGGAGAATTTGAAACTACCGGAAAGCAGATGGAACTGTTCAGGAATTGGGTTTGAACTCGAACGAGCCTCGAACATTTCCCTTTGGAATCACAACTTCGAGAAAATCCAGCATTGCTTTCTAAAGAATTTAAGCGCGCAGGCTTTGTTGGCTCTCCACCTCCAAACTAAAGAGTCGTCATTTTGCCCTAAATCCAAGACCTGTGCCTGCTGTGATCTGAGTTTATTAACACATCGGCTCAGAGCTGCATCCCTACCTCTTGCAACATGTGCCATCACTTGCGGCGCAGATAAAACTACCTTCAGGAAATTCCCGGGAGTAATTATATACCATGCTAATTGTGAGTGAATTCGGTAGTTCGCTGAAGCTCTCAACAAAGCTTCATAACTGCAGGTCCCACATCGTTAGCTACGTAGCAAATCACCACAATCGAAGTCACTTCTACGATGCTTAAATTGACCAACCCAAGAGCTGTGACTAGTTCGGCAGCGGCTCGTGAATGCGGATAACTAATACAAAATTCTACAACCCGAGTTGTTTGTGTGTATCGATGGGATAAAAAAAGATCCTACACTGTATTAAGTACTGACAGGGTAAACTAATACATATGAATTGATACCAAAACTGATTTGATTGATTGGCTGATTTAGCGCAAACAAGCACAAATGCATGAGTACCTAACCGCCACAAAATCCAACAAAAAAACATTAACGAGAATGTTCCCGTCAATGGTTGCGATCAACGAAAAAGCCAAAACAAATTTGCTGAACCAGTTTGAACAAGTGATCAACCCGAGTTGTTAAGGAAAACCGATCAACGAATTTCGGAAATTCGATTATTGCATTTGGGTGAGCGGTAGGGCAGTCGAGCTGTCAACAATCGAAAAATGCGAATGGACCAATCACCGGCCTTGGTTTTGACGCACACGGCTCAACACTTCGCAGGCTCGCTGATACCCATTTTTGATATCTTTTTGACAGTATTTATTGACAGGCGCATTGTCTCTATTTTTGCAGTAGACAATTTTATTGACTATTGACACATCTCTTATCACAATGCGTCACCGGTGCTAAGTATCACAAAGCATTGTCCGTAATATTTGATCAAACACAACTACCTTAAGTTTGCGGCGCCAATCTATTATCCATACAAATAATCTTTCGTCGCCCCTGTGCGAACAATACCACTCGAGCAACGTTCAAACGACAGGACAGGGGTGAGATAAATGAATCAAAAGTGTAATAAACCGACTTATTAGTTAAGAAATGTAATATCCTCAAAGGTATTCAACATCGACTGAAAAATTGAGTCTACCATACTAAAGCCTATGGCTAGGTTAGCAAGTACAAATAATTTGCCCCTTCACGCGGATGAGGTATATTGAAAAATTGCTTTATCCAGTTCGCGGAAGATCACTGGTTCCTTTTCTAAACACAAGTACGGGGAAAGAATGGCGCTGTCACCCAAGTCCCTGTCTAGAGAATCCGCAATGGTCGCAAACGTTGGTCTATCCTCGGGTTCCAAGAGCCAACAGGACCTCATGAGTTCATACCTAACGGTTTGATTAATCATATAATTCACTCTGAATAATATGAGGCACCAGAGACTCGTTTAGGGTCCTTACAAACCAGAATCTGGACCCTGCATGGTAAGGCTAAGGGGTGGACAGAGGGGCAAAATGCCTCTTTCCAAAATTGTACCTATAATTTGGACTTTCGTTCCTAATCATTTTGAAACGTGTGGAAATCTGTGGGCCCGATTTCCAAGGGCACCCTGGGATTTCGAAACATTTTCAAAGACGTCAATTTCTCCATCAAATTTAATTCATTCTCTAATGTGTCTAACATCAATTTGAGAGTAATGAATAAATAGCTTACGTTCGGCTACAACAAACCTCAAAGTTGTAAAAAAAATTGAAGTTTCTGACAATGTTTTGAAATCGGATCCCAGACCTCCACAATTTTCAGAAAGATTAGGAATGAATGTCCGATTTTTAGGTGTTTTAGGAAAAATGCATTTTGCCTCTTTACCCACCCTGGCCCTACCACGTGAAGTCAGGGTTCCGACTTGTAAAAACCCTAAACGGGCTTCCGTGAGACACCAAGCGTTAGCCTACATTCTTAGCGTTGCATGTACGGGGCGATTCATCTGGTGACCTTCCAAGAGCCACTCCGCAAAGCCATGTGCCGATAGTTTTGCGACATCTAAACCGGCAAACGGGGCGTTCCCCATGCTGTATATTTCCCAGACCAGAACTCCGTATGACCAAACATCGGTCAGTTGTGAAAAGACTCGTGTCGTGATGGACTCCGGTGACATCCATAAAACTGGAAGTGCTGTCTAAAAAATTCCACCTCAAGTGAACAACCCAACTGCGACCTGAGCTTTTCGGGAAAGGTCAGTTACAGCTCTTCGTTTCGTATTGATTACATTGCTGTATATTACTTACGAAGACGTTGGACACCGTGTACAAGACTTCCTCATGGCGGGCTAGACCGAAATCCGCAATTTTCAATATACAGTTTTCGCTCACGAGAACATTTCGTGCAGCCAAATCGCGGTGTATTATGTGTCTTGTAGTGAGATACAGCATACCGCGAGCTATCTGATGACAGAACTGGAGGAGGTCGTTGGTGGATAAGATGAACTGCTTCATGGCTGTGTGGTCACTCGGTATGTCATTGTTCACTTGATAGGCAAACCATAGTCGCTCCATGGCCGCCTGGTCGAACTCCAATGCAGTCCCGTCCTCGTCGACATGGGAATAAATGCCGCCATCCAGTCGGCTTCGCAGGTACGAAAGCAGGGATCCGTACTGGCAATATTCCATGATCAGAAAAGGCTGACCTGTTGTTTGGCACAAGAAAATGTTGCATGCAAAGTCATTGACTAGTTTTGGCTGTAGAGATGAATTACGCTAATTATATTTACCCTTTGACACAATTCCCAGAATGTTCACAATGTTAATGTGCCGGCCGCACTTCATCATCACTTTGATCTCTTCGGCGAAGAGGCGCGCCTGTTCCTGATCTCCTGGATCCAGGTAGGTCTTGGCAGCCACGGTAACTTCCCTCTTGACCGTTGTTTGTAATTTTGAGACTATTGCCTTATAAACGGTACCAAAGGCCCCACCACCCAGCACTTCACCACCTGTAATCATGAATTATATGGCATATTTAAATTAACCAAAGAAGAATATTTTCGCAAACTTCTGTGTGGGTAACTAAAATGGTTGATATAAGACAAAGGACTCGGTCCCGCATGAGTAACGGTCTTTTCTCGACAGGGCAGTTTAGCATCTGGATAAAAGGAACCCTTCTTTGATTGAAAAACGCACCCCCATGGGTCAACTATGAAGGTCGACTATGGTGGCTATTATATTGAAAACTTCACAATTTCACACATTTGGTTATCGAGATTGAAGACCAAGGACCGAGCAAGGGAGATCTCGTATAAAATGTTCAAAATTTAAACACGTTAGAACAATGTTCCATTAAGTTTTCGTCTAAGAAAGTTGCCCCCTAAATCTGGTGGCGAATGACTTACTTATCCGAATTTGACTCGGTGCGACATCCAACAATCGTGTGTACTTTGCGAACAAAGCTGCCGTCTTCGGTTCCAGTAAATCTGACTGGATGAACAATGGGACCTTTGACGGCCAGCTATGCGCATGCATGTTGCGCGCTGCATTGGACCGTGCCAGCAATCGCCTCCGAAATGCCACAAGTGCCGCCACACCGATCAGCACCGTGACCGCAGCAACGGAACTAGCGATCGCTGACAGGACAGTCGCCGATGGTGTTCCGTTTGAGTCAGCTCTTGTGGACGTACTTTTGTCACCAACTACAGTGCTCACAAACGTCGAAAGGGATCTATGAGTTGTGCTACGGCTGGTTACAGGACGACTCGAGACTGCCGCACTGGTCGAGGTAGGGGTTGTGATCATGTAATCAGGTCCCTGACTGAGATGCGTGACAGGGTCAGTGGTTGGTATGTCGGCTTCAGTGACCGGTACCGAGGCGGTTGTTGAGCTCACTTCCATCTCATTACCTGTAGTAACAAAGTCGTCATTATGAGCAAGTAGAACGGTCCCTTTTCTTCCATATCTTAACACCCTGGTAAATTGATTTCTTGAGACGAGCGCTTTGTATAAACGACTACCTCAAATTCGTAATCTGTTTGTGATACAATTGTAAGTTAAGGACAATCCATCCCCCACAACACTCCCCCTCCCCCCAGGCGGAAACGTTTGCCGACGAAAATATTTTGTTCTTGTAGTGTTTCATCAAATGGCGTCAGAGCATACGTATTCGCAGCGTTTATTATTTCGCTATTTGAAACTCACTAGTCTCCTTGGTTTTGCACAACCTTATAATGTAAAACGAGGACGCACCTCGTTAATCTGTCTGCGCACGTGCCTGTTCTCTGTTAATCTCAATTCACAAGTCAGATGGATCTCTCGAACGACTGAAGCGTGCTAGCAGCGTGCAGATAACTGAAAAAAAGTGCCACCTATCCTGTTTTTCTCGTTGATCTTCTCAATCAAGGAGATACGTCAGTTTGAATTAGCGGAATAAAAGCTTCCAGTAATGAAACTTTGACGCCCCTTAATATTTCGATGGGCACGCTAATGAGATACCGTATAATTATTAAGCGGTCGGCGGGCATAATTAACTAGATAGATAAAGCACATACATATTCAGGGCAATACAATGGAAACTCACACATTTCATAATTCAGTTGTCCGGGGTAGGCTCCATTCTCATACTTAATTGGAGGATTCCCACAGTTAATGGAGGATATTTTTCGGTGGGCAGAGTCTCGCACCCACTTTGCCAGTGAGCTAAGGTCGCAACAGCCACAGTCACGTGAGTCGCGGCAGTACGGGTTATTGCCAGAGTAGAGGTGCAAGAACAGGAACGTCGTCGTGGAGCGGAAAGTGTTCATGACGCAGTCAGGGAGGAATGTGATGATATTTTCCGACAAGTCAGCAGTCGTCAGAACTCCAAGCTCAAATTTTGGATCTGAGCATGTCCAATTGGAGTTTGAACGTATTGAGGACGTCAACCTTAACGTCTATAGAAATGAACAGAAAATTTACAATATATTGACTGCAGCTAAAATATTTAATCGGAAGGGACACAGACAAAGGTGGATCAGCCTTTGCATTTTCGACGCCTTGTCGCTTGCATTTAGAAAACCGTACTTTATTGTCATCTCGTGACAACAAATACCTTGAGATTTCCTGATACAGGCTTCAGAAACGACCAGTCTATCGAGTGGAGATAGTTAGTCCCGATATTAACCATAGTCACCATCGATAGGTCCTCAAAAATATCTGGTGCGATAGCGCTAATGAAGACCTTCTGCATCGTAATTTCCTCTAACTTGAAGAAGCTCTGAAACTCGTCTCTTTCCAAATACAGAATTTTTACGTTGCTGAGAAAAAGGATCTTCAAATGAGGCTTCACATCGTAGAAGAATGACATGATGGAGAAGCGCGGGTCCAAGTCCTCGGTATTGAAATTAAAAAGTGTGACATTGAGAAGGGATGATCGTGGCGGGATTGCATATAAATCCTCAGCTCCGACGTAGCCTCTCGTAATCTCCAGAGAGTAGACACGTGGGTGGATGGAGGACAAGTCAAAGTTTTTAGGTATCATATACACAGCTTTTTTCATATCTGGGCATTGGACGTGGAAAAAACGAGAATTCACTTGTGAGTTTTTACAGTTTCCATGCGGCACTGATCCGAAGGCCTGGGCTTTAACACCAGCAATGAGACATATGGAGATTGGGAGCGCAATGAGGAAGGAATAAGCCATAGTCTTGATGTTCGATTTTGATCGTGTAGATTGATGTTATTTTAGTTCTGCGACGATAGACTTGGGACTAGATCCTTTTATTCACTCCCTGGATGTTGAAGATGAGCAAATCGGTTCCCCGAATCAGCAATTTATGATACCTAGTTGTACCAATGGTGAGCGTGTAAGGTGATGACCCATAAGAAAACAAAAGCGCTTCTTCATTTTTAACGCTCAGTCGATCCAGAATGATTGTCGTCTGGTCTTATGAGAACACCAATGGTCCCCGCGGGTCGCATAAAGAAACCTTCTAAAACATAATTTGCCGATCTTCTGCTTGTCTAATGCAACCACACATGACGACAATCCGTTGTTTGAATTCTTTCATTTGTCGGTGGATTAACATTTTGTTAAGGTTCGCACTTGTCCAAACATGGCGAGTGATTCCTTATCACAAGAGTTTGGATGACTTAAGCTGCTTTCAGGCATTGTTCAAGTCTTTTGTAAATACTATAGAAGCCCGCACTAGATGGGGTTCAGTGACGACAGCTTGTGCTGTCTTGGAGTCGAGCAAATGATTGATGCCTATTCCGTGGCAGGTCGTTTTTACATTTTTTTCTCACTACCGAAACCCGAAATCCGAGCAGTGCCATGCTTGTTTGAGTTACGATAGTCTGCGTAGAATTTATTATCTTACCTTCACCTATTTCAGATTGAGTGAAAATCCCAATGCCTGCAACACTAAATGGAAACACGAGGCTCTGACATGAAAACTATTATACGGTTAATTGCGCTGACAATGATGATGCCTACACACATGGGTGGCCAAACTGGAGAAGACGTGAACTTGCCGCATCCTTCGTGCTCAAACGTCCCTTATACGCATCACAGACAGCTAGCAGTGGCCACTTTATGCAAGGTTGTGGGTGACATCTACGTTATACCCGACAACTTCAATATACCGCTATTGCATGCGGAGATCGGTCGCCTGGAAATCATCGGCGGATCCGCAAAAAACGATCCGGTTACTCCCCTACCATCGAGGTCAACGTTGTTGGCTGTGCATCTCGCGCTTTTCAACACGGAAAAGTCCTGGCCGCAATTTTTCACTCGACAGAATTTTCATCAAAGTGAAATCGCATCATGAGCTGCTTAGTTTAGCGAATGTTAAACTCCCCAAACTAGCAAAATTAGACTTTGACGGCTTTAGCCGCTTGCCAAGCCTTCGATTGGTGCAAGTTTAGGTGGGGGTAATCAGCGCTGAACTAATTGACAGCTTGACATCCAGAGGATTGCCGCCAGTGCTCTCGCACGTCGAAATAAAGGGAAGAATAATCCACAGCCTAGATTGGGCTTTCCCGAAGCCACTCGCAAGAAATCTTTAAGTAGGATTATAGAATAGTTGCAGCTGACGGCCATTCGGGTGGATCTATGGGGCTAAGGGCGGACAGACGGTCGGAGGGGCGGAGGATGAGCCTGACCAAATGGCTGACATCCGTCGGGCTTACGGGCGAGCGAGCGGACGATGGGATGGACGCTAGTACGAACCATCTTACGGACACCCACCGGAAATAACGGATGGCTGAGCGGACTGCTGAACCAAATCCGACGGACGGCTATTAACCAACGCGGTTTGCGGGGTTACTTGATTTGTCCTTCCTCTCACTCGAAAACCTCTTAAAAGTTTGTCATACTAGAATTTCAGTCTACAATTTTTTTTGGCGGGCGACCAGTTCAAAAACAAACACGTTTTTGGAGACTATTCAAGAAAATTAGTTCACCCAAACAAACGGTTATAAACGGTCAAGGCAGAGATCTGCAACGAGTGAGGAAGTTCACGGCAAGCCCGAAAAGTGGTAGGCTCATCCGGAAAGTAGACAGCTAGTAAACGTGGTTTGCAGTAAACGCGTAAGATGAATGGCCATACTTTGTCAAAGGGCGAATCGGTGGCTGGCCAGTCCGGAATAACTTCATTCATTTGCGAAGTAAGAGGTCAAACGAAAAAGTTGATCACCTGTTGCGAAGGATAAAAACGGTATGGTTGTGTCCATTTATGGTTGAGGGGGTAGGCGGACTGGACGTGTGGACCGCGACAAAACGAGTTTCCGCGCTTGTGCAAGTAAGGGCATTTCCCTCCTCCCCGGACATTGCATGGCTTTCCGTTGTTCCACTGATTGCAACTTCCGATGGTTTTCCCACTGGAGTACTTCTCAAAATTCCCGCGCTTGAAAGTGGTGTGATGCCGTCTTGACAGTCCGCCGTGAAGCGGTTCTTCCTGGAGAAGATAACAACCTTGAAGTGATGACCTGGATGCGTGATCGGTCGTCGTTGAATCCACAACCGTGCAAAATTGCGTAGTTGCGGAAAACATCGTCGAAAGCCATCAGTGCCTCGACTGCATAGTCGTGTTGGTAAACGGTCAGAAAATTAACATAATCCATTAGTTTGACGAGAATGGTGGAGTGACGAGGGGAGTTAAACCAGGTCTTGGCATGTTCCATATATCCGGAGAGGAACTCCTGGATCTCGAGTTGAAGAAACTTCAATTTTGAAGATTGTACACGATTGGCCAGAAAAGCATTCGCATACACGAAGATATGCGGACGGGGAAGGTCGCGCGCAATGACAGGCAGCGTCTTAAAAAACTTAAACTCTGCCAAAGACTCACCTGATGAACGGTTGTTGTCGCGAGACGAGGAGCGGGATCGATGGGGTCTGTGTCGACCTTGACGATCGTGATAGCAGCTGTTTTGACGGCTGGGACAGATTTTGTGGTGCAGGTCGTCGACCGCGGGGCTTTCCGGTAGGACTACTGTGGTATGCTCCGGCTTAGTAAAAAAAAATGTCCGGAGAGCCGCTTTATCCCGTAGCAGTTTGACCGCTTCGTTGAGATCGGAGGGGATCACGTTCTGTAGGTCGTCGGTAAAGCGGAACCCGTTTGCTTTCAGGTCCTTTATAGCGGCGGTATCCAACCCGATGGATTGGCCGAGCTCCTTGACGGTCTGCTTCTTTGGAGCCAACGGAGGAAGTAAATTCCGACGGTTGTGGCCGTAATGGTCGAGAATTTGCTCCACAAAACGGATTTGCAGCCGTCTAGTTGTCGACAAATTGAGCCCTTCGTACTTTTTTTTAAGACACTATTAGGCAAATTTAAAAGTTCATTGCGGGTAGAATACTCGTCGATGAGAGACATGATTTTGCGCGAAAGGCCAACTGCCAGCAGAAAATGAGAAACAAAAATAATGAGAGAGCCGACTGTGAAAACGTCCCCCGAGAGGGTTGCAAAAATTAAAAACAGTGGAAAAAGTGTGCAGTTGGCGTGGCAAGACGAAGGGGTTGGTAGCCACGAACATCAGAAATTCAGAAAACGGCACTTAACTAATTACTAATGCCCTTGATATTGTGAGTAAAGTATCATTTCTACCATTTCTTCCAATATAGTTTCACTGCTTTCGAAAGAAACACTTGTAACGCGGTATGGCTATAGAAATAGGGATATAGCCCCAGAGAATCCGCCCCCCCCCCCACGCAGTGATAGGAATGAAGTGTATATTGCTTTGTGCAATCTCAAGAGCACGCAATTATCGGCTGGGCCATAAAACAAACCGTAGTAAGATCTCTATGAACTTGAATATAACAAGCAAAACACCGCGTACCATAAATTTATCCCGTCCTCTGAATAACGAAGAGCTTCCTTTGTTTCGTTAAACGACAAAGCGAGAGAAAATTAGAAAGAAACTAACTTTGAATGAAACCAAAAGATGTCCAAGCACATGACTTGATTGGCCGCCAGCTACCATCCCAATTTCTTTGGTACTGGATTGGCCATCGAAGATTGTCCCAATCTCCTCATTTGGCTTTGTTGCAGTGAACGAACTGGTTTTGATTGGGTCAGTCGGGGATGTCGTTGTTCTGTTTTCATTATTATCTCCAGGAAAAGGGCTGCTATCAGATGTGAAATGTATCAGGACCGGGAGGGTCGCTGCAGGTTGAAACGAATTTCTGCTGAACGTAGAATCGCTGAGATCCGAGCTAGCAGTAAAGGTTCCCTCCAGCAAAGGGAACATCGTTTGATCGGTCTTCGCGGTCCAAGTTCCAGTAACCTGAGACGATATCCATTCTGCCGCAAACGAGAATGACGACGAGATTCCTCGGGTACTGACAGATGGTTTCCAGGGCTCTGTCGGCGACGCAGGCGTGTTTCCTTCAGATGTCACTATCACAAACAAACAGTTGCGACATGTGTAATGTTAAGAATTATATTTCCACGCACGTGTTGCTGTTGACAGTGTCGCCAACTGGTCCGGTGTTGGGTAGGAAGATGTTGTCACTGTAGACTGTGATGACACGACGATGGCTGTGGATGTGTGCACTGCTATCAAACATAAGGGGCCAATTTCAAATCTTGGGGGTCGATTCACTTCGCTTCCCCATTTACCCCCAAACATTATTCTATTTCATTCACACAATCCGATAAGCTATAGATTTTTTGGGTTAGAAAACCAATATTGGGGTGGGAGGAAGGCACAAAATTTCAATCATGATTTTGTAGTCACTCAAAGATTACTAAACTTCGTCGAGGTTTAAGGTCTCATCCTTAATTTTATTTTTCAACAGTTTTTCAATTTACTATTTGCTCTGAATAAGATTCTCAAACTTTTGAGGCTTTTTCAAAATTAATTTTTCGGACGTGGTCTCCTACGCGCCTTTTGCCCGTTGGTGTGTGACTCAATCCTCGAACACCCCACCCCAAATCGGCTTGTGACCAATGTTATAAACGACTAATTTCTAAGCATGCGAACACCGCTACGGCCAGATGCTTAGCGTGGAGGCACAGAGGCAACTGCTCCTGCCAAATTAATTCGAAGGGTTGCGGTGGGGGGGGGGGACAATTCTAATGAATTTAACCCCCCCCCCATGCACTTGAGTTATAGTGCAAAACTCCAACAACTCTAATAACTCCAGTAACTCCACCACTCTAACGAGGGGTTGGAACAAGATACCACACCCCGATTTCCTTGAATTTTTTTTTGCAAATAATGGACTTAATATGAAGATTTTAAAAAATTATTTCAGCGGTATTCAAAGTCTGGTATCGGTAGGAACAAAATCGAAAGCTTCCAGATCTCTCTAACGGACTTACCATTCTATTCAACGGCTGTTTTATGACTTAATAAATAGATACGCTTTACGGATCAGCATACAGTAAGCGGCAAAAAAAAATTGAATGAAGGGTTGAGCGATGATCAAAAGAGGTGCGCAGAGGGTTGGTTGAACGTAATCAATTAATCAACCAGTGAGTTTTAAACAATTTTAAGTGACCACAAAACAAGCGAAGCAGCTTTGCTGGTTGATTTACTGATTATGTTTATCTAACCCCTTGTTCATCCCTTTTGCCCATCGCTCAGACCCTTCATTCAACTTTTACTTTCGCTTACTGTATACTGGTCCGTAAAACGTATCTATTTATTATGTCATAATCGTAAATATTTAAATGATTTTAAATGATTTAGTACAGTACAAGTACTAATACACTATGTGTCCATACGGCCTGCCTTAGCGTGTTGCATTTGGTGCGCTGTGTGGGGCAGACACAGTCTGCGAGGCCGTTTTTTAATTTTTTCCCGCTAGTCAGTGTGCTCTTCATCCTTATTATAATTTCCTAAATAATATGTTGAAACGTTCTATTCATGTTGAAAAATGTGCGTTTGTTGAACGCAGGTACTGGTGTAAAAATAAAACAGAACTTTACGCCAGGGTAAATCAACCAATCAGTTGTCGAATCGTATGGTTGATCCGTTAAGGAGATCTGGAAGCTTTCCATTTTGTTCTTGCCAATACCAAACCTCGACGGCCGTTGAAATATTTTTTTTAAATTTTCATACCAAGCCCAATATTTTCAAAAACAAATTCAGGAAAATCGGGATGTGATATCTCGTTCCAACCCCTAGTAAGCTCGAATACTCCACAGTATAATATTGCAATAATTACAGCTCATAAATTTCGCAAAAGCGCCTCAAAAAGTCAATCGCTGCTTCGTATCGCCCTATGGGCACGTGCCAAAACACGTTTCTGGGCATTTCTACAAGCCTTGTCTCATAACTTGGCCAAGTCTCAACTTTTTTACTACCTTTGACTTTCCCTAATGTGTGTAACTGCACTTACACTCTACGTCTACGGATGCATTTGCTACAGAATGGCCTCCTGAAGGTTGAGTAAATGGCGCGACGTTAGAAGTTGGTGACTTAGTAGTGGTTCCAGATCCGGGACCTGAAATCACGGCACGTGGTGGTGAGATTTAAAAAACTGTACTAGCCCTTAATTTTATGTATTCCGGTAGTATGTGAACTTACAATCGGTCGGAAAGTTAAGTTGCGCCGGAAATTTATTGAACGTATTCATTTTCGCACCACATGTGATTGAACGTGTTACGCCAGGGAGGCCAGCATTTCGGACCCAGAATGCTAGTGAATTTAATTCACAGCAGTCACACTTGTCGGAGTCAGCGCAGAATGCCGTCAGCGATGATTGCAGATAAAGGGATTTCAGCGCAGTCGCACTTAAACTGTCCAGGAAGCAGCGGGGAATGGCTTGGAGACTGTTATAACTCAGTGACACAGTCGAGGTCCGTTTGAGTTTGAACGTTTCTTCGGAGCAGTTCCATCGATTTGCAGCTAGCTGCAATCTGTCCAATCGAAGTTTCTGAAATGAAAAGTACATGTCAGGCAGCGCTAACGCATTGTTTCGTTCATGGAGGTGGAGACGTCTATTCTGGGTAAGCTAAAAAGTTTGTCAGAGTGCGCTTGTTAATTAGGATGAAAGACGATTCATTTTATTGACGAATGATTATCCACTAAGTTGCCATAACTGGATATTCTATTTTTTTCGGCTGATCGCGACGGCAGACGACTGAGGGCAAACTGTTATAAGGAACGACATGGTTCTTGTATTGGTATTCTGTTCCGAGTTTGTAGCGCGTTGTAGTGAAGCTCCACTCACTTTGAGTATTTCTGCTGCATTATGGAGAAGGAGCACGAGCGCGGCAACGAGTGAACAGTATTTGCGAGCGAGGGACGCAAGTCAGTCGTGTGTGATACAACGTTTGCTTTTCTTTCTCTCGGTTTCTCTCGATTTCTTTCTCGTTTCTATGATCAATCAGATTGATTTAGCCCGGTTAGGTGGAGCCCATTTCAGAAACCCATTCTGGTCTTCCCGTGAGTCTCTTGATATCTCTAAGACTATGGAGAATCACGTTCTTTTCAGAGGACCTTATCCAGCGAACTCAAGGCTGACACCGCCATTTCATCTGACAAGGGGGTATTTACCTGTGTCAGTCTGAGATCAAGTCCAACTTTTTTTTGGATACGTACTATTAAACCATGATTTTAGAAAATATGACTGGTCCCCCTCAGTTCCGTTCGAGATGGAGGAAATCAGGGAAGATTCCTATTGCGGTAGCCGCTTTAGAGCTTTCACCATAGCATTGACTGATTGAATTACGAAAAACATTTTGTTCGTTTACCCATTTAACGGTTCAGGCAACCAAAAGTCGATGCGCAAATCATTCGACAAACGTCTGTCTGTCTGTTTGTCTATCCGTGTTTCCGTCTCTCTGGAAGTCAAACAAAACATACCTCTAGACTCCCTGCAATGGGTCTCAAAAAACTCCAATCCATAGTTTTGATTGCTCCAAAGCTAATCTGGAGATCCGACAACATGGACGGAGAACCATTTGGCACGAGACTCTGAAACATGAACTTGTCCAGTACGCTGATGTACACATCTTCCAATCGAAGAATCTTCAAACGTGGAAAGCCTGCCAAATCATCGTGTTCGAAGTGAAGAAGCTTCACGGAAACCATGATGATCGTTGTCAGGTGCGCTTTCAGGTGCTCAAAGAACCTGCCCATAGGAAAACGCGGACTTGTGTCCGGATTGTTGAACTGCTCAAGACGGACGGACAGTAATGAGGGTATTGTCGGTATGTAAGTACCCTCTTCGTTACGTAGTATTCCATATGTGACTTCAAGGTGGACGATGTCTGGACGAATACGGGAGACGTTAAAGTTGTCAGGGATTACATAGCTCTCGGCTTGGATTTTGCATTCAAGTGCAACGCTCGCTTGCCCCCCAACATTATGAAACGCATTGCGGCATTTCGGATGGGGTATTTGTAAATTGTCTGCAATTGCTCTGGTGAATCCCAGTAGCAGCATCATCACGGCTAGCAGACAGCTTCGTGAGACTCGTTGCATGTCAAAGCACCTCTGAAGGTCGTTTTGTCTATTCAACTGGTTGCGAAATAATATGACATCCACAAGAACGGAAGGAAAAAATGCAATTCACCACCAAAAGATTGATTTAAGTTTAAATCATTGATTGTTGTAAGTTCAGATTACGGTCTAATTAGACTTGAGACTGGAGCTGGCACAGCGCAGTTGTACATGGGTTTTGAAAGTAGCGGCACAATCAAAGTGTATTAAACCAACACGGATGGTGCCGACGGCGAGGTGATTAGAATTCGTGCAAATTTGTCATTTTAAGACCTATCAGATTGGCTCACGATGAAACGCTGTGGACAGTGACACGCACTGTACCGACCCGAAGTGTGGTCTCTCCGCATAACGAGGAAAGTACAAGACGTTTGCCAGGGCAGGCGTGTGGACAACTCATTTGGAGATCTCATATCAGTAGGGTGCGCCATAACGAGTTTCTAATATTTCCTCTGAGAAATGTCATAAATTTACAAATTTTCGATTTTTACTTTGAAAAAAAACTAGAAGAACGTGGTATTTAGAGGGCGCTCCAAGTGTTAACAGAAGGCACTTCGTTGATTGTTGAACTGTTTGCATGTCGACCCCATGAACACCGAAATCACTGACTCGAACATTAAAATGCAAAATCTGGAGACTTAATCATTGTCATTGCAGGAATGATTACAATGAAAGAAGTGCTCAAAACACAACGTAGCCTAGCACAACGCGTAGGTCAGAAAATTTGTTTTTAGAACTGCAAAGATAAAGTGTTGAACTGAAAATGCTCCTCTTCTTCCAAATGTGACGGATGGGTCTTCATGACGTTGTTTTACTGGTACATTTCACATTCAAAGTTGTCACGCAAAAGGCTTTTGGTGCGGGTGACTTCCACATCCTCAATCCATAGACGTCAAAAATGGAATGCAACTGTAACAATTTGAATGGACCGCCCTTCCAGCTGTAACCGAGTCCAGCAATGCCTGTTTTTTGTACATCAACTTCGAGTCGATGACAATGACGTTACACAAGCACACGTGACGTGATGATAGTAGATTGGAATATGTTGATTTCTCTATTTCTATTTCACTGCATGACCATGACATGGTGCTTCAAATGCTGATATGGACATTTAATGGTGACAAAGCCGTTCAAATATTCCACACGGATGAATCCGGGCATGATTCGGGAACAAGAATATTACTCAAGTGTGGACAAACTACTTGCGAATTCGGGAGAAGAGAATGTGTCTGTCAGAAAAGGAAGACCGGGACCGTAACACATTCTCTCTACATTCATTTTGTTCGTTATAGCGTCACTATTATGGCATTGGCGTCACTATAAAGTCCGCTGCGCAAATAAACGAAATTTTGTTCACGGTTTTGTCTACCTTTGAGAAGATGCATCATGAGAAGTGATTTTTACATTGGCCGACGAAACCGCCAAGAATTTTATTCAGCTGGGATTGTATGGGAGAAGCGCAAACTCGATCGTAATTGTGTCTGCTTTTATGCAAAATACTGGTTTGGTTTGGTGATTGAGAATGCTGCAATTCACGCTGACAACATAATTAACTGTTTCATCTACATTTTTTAAATTAATCTGCATGTATTTGGTCATACTGGAAAAAGTTGCAGAAGGTGGGCGACTTACCCAGTTCACAATAAGGTTCCTACTTTTAACTGTGAGCCGATGACCTTCGCCCCAAAAATATCACACCACCAAACCCATTTTTAGTGACGGATTTTTTTGCCGCTTATTTCACGCTTTGTCTGTGGTCTCAATCTTTCCACCAGTGTAAATACGATGTACAAAAAGGCTTATCCGCCATGTTCGGTGAAATGTACACAACATTTTTAATAATAAAAGGCGATGCTATTTGCGTTCTGGCGGGTTATGTAAACGATATGGGCTAGCGCTTCTTCCGCCAAGGTCGTGCCCTGTTTGATTTGAGCTCTAACAATATTAACTCAGCTCCTTGTCAATTAAATCTAGTTGATGCGGTTGGGCAGGACCTCTTTTTGGCTTTTACAACGGCGGCGAAGTGAATTAGGCAAATAAGTATTCTTAGAAAAAGCATTTTTTTAACGAAAATCGCGTATCATAGAGAGAAATATGTTTAAGAAAATTCGGTTTAAAATAATGTATGAAATCAGTGACGGGATTGTGCAATAGGCGGAGGTATCCGAAGGGTTCATCTCAGCAAAGATGACGGTGTCAGACTCGCGTCTGCTGGTCAAAGTGTTCCGCAAGGGTGATAATCCACTTTGAAATAAAGGACAGCGTTCAGAGATCCGTGACAAAACTATGATAATCACCTTGAATGTTCCAGACTACTCTGACACACGACGAGACGACCCATGAAAGTTTATTAAGGATGACGACTGACTCCTTCAGGCATCACTTACTCTGTAACCTAGCTCAGGCACCGTGAAGACTGATTCTGCAGAAAATATTATGCGGACGAGGCTACAACACATAAAACGCTTCTATGTTCACTGTACATTTGTTTGTAAGTTGGCAATAAAAAAGGCACAGCGCAAGCACGCACTGGTTGTAATACCTATCCGGAATGCTAAGAGGTCCTACTCAGGTTCGTTATTAGCAACAACGATTTCATGCTCATTACAAGTGGCATGATGAATAGACGGATGTGCTATGGTCATGTCATCCGTTCGACTGGCGGTACCAGACAATCGGTTGGGTTCAACTCTCCCGTGAGCCCATTTCCATCGGTAGCTTTTGACGACCTTTCTCACACCTTCTTGAAACATCTTGCTGCTAGCCCAGAAGAATATCTATCAAACAATGGTCATCAAATTTCGAGTCGCCTCTGCAAGGCTCAACTGGATTTCTTCTCCTAGATTTCTTCTCTTCAACTGGATTTCTTCTCCTCTTCTTAATCAGGTCTATAAAATAGCTCACGCCCATGATAACCAATGGAGCGTAATTTGCAAAGGTCGTGTTCACGTTAATGGCAGCATCACTCTTTCCGGTCGGACCGAATGAACACGCAGCGGTGTAGACATTCCGTCGCATGACCAAACCGAATTTGAAGGCGGGGAAAATGTTAATTATAACGATAGAAAATCAAGTTAGGATGATGAAACAGCTCGTTATGTGCTAACAAAAGTATAAATCGATGGAATTCATACGTTTTGAAATACGGGAGGCAGAGTTGAACTCATGGCCTGATGTTATTCATATTTTCTGAAACAATTGATTCAAAAAATTGCGCGTTTTTGATGCAGATCTTCTTCCTTGCAGAATCCAGTAATTTTGGCAAAGGGAGCCTAAATGTTGGGAAAAAAATGCTTATTTAAGCTACAAGTATTGTTTATTCACATCCTATGCGCAGTGAGCACCTGCAAATTGTCAAGGATTATTCCGCAGGTGACTAAAGCGGATGTACATGGGGATTTCTGGGCGAGCACATGCCCTTAATTCTCTCAACTGTATCCCTACGATGAACCCGAGTAAATTACATGTTATCCTTCACAGGCAAGGCATTCATCTTTGTCCCTGGAGTCATCCGTGACCCAAAACGGACCCGTCGTATTGCCTCGCAAAATAGATCAAAAAACTAGTACGGAGGCTGTTGGTTGACCAGCGCAGCCAAGAGCATCAGAAATCCAGAAGACGGCGCTAAATTAATTAATAATTTTCCTTGGTACAGTGAGTGAAGTATCATTTCAACTATTTCTGTCATTACAATTTCACTGTTTTTCGAAAGAAACACTTGTACGGCAACGTTTTGAACTTTTGCCTACCTGTTGTTGTTATCTGGCAACTCCGGCACAAACGTTTCCCATCACCCTTGTCCTGAAACTCTAAATTCACCCTTTCAAATAAATGAAGTAAAGGAACACTGTTCTTATCGAGATTGAAACAGCTCTATACTTCTGGGACGTGAGATATAGCCCCAGACACCCCCCCCCCCCCCAGCAGTGGTAGGAGTGAAGTGTCTAGTACTTTGTAACAATCTACGAGCGCGCAATTATCGGCCAGGCCATAAAACACTCCGTTAGTAAGATCTCTAAGAACTTGAATATAACAAGCAAAACACCGCGTACCTTAGGTTAATTCCGTCCTCTAAATAACGAAGAGGTTTCATTGTTTCGTTAAACAATAAAGCGAGAGAGCAATAGAAAGAAACTAACTTTGAATGAAACCAAAAGATGTCCAAGCACATGACTTGATTGGCCGCCAGCTACTATCCCAATTTCTTCGGTACTGGATTGACCATCGGAGATTGTCCCAAACTCCTCGTTTGGCTTGGTTGCAGTGAACGGACTGTCTTTGATTGTGTCAGTCGTGGATGCCGTTGTTCTGTTTTCATTATTACTCTCAGGACGAGGGCTGCTATCAGATGTGAAATGTGTTAGGATCGGTGGGGTCGCTGCAGGTTGGGACGAATTTTTGCTGAACGTAGAATCGCTGAGGTCTGAGCTAGCAGAAGTGGTTCCTTCCGGCAAAGTGTGCACTGCTATCGAAAATGAGAGGTCAATTTCAACTCTTGGGGGTAGAGTCACCGCGCTTCCCTATTAACCCCAAAGCACATTTCTATTTTATTCACGTCATCCTATAAACCATAGATTTTTGGGTTAGAAATCCAACATCAGGGCGGGAGGAAAGCAAAAAATGTCTTGATTTCTTAGTCACTCAAGGTTTATCAAACTTTATCGAGGATTAAAGTCTCAACCTTCACTTTATTTTTCAACAGTCTTTCCTACTATTTTTTTTACTGAATAAGATTTTCAAACTTTTGAGGCTTTTTAAAAATACATTTTTACGGCGTGATTTCCTACTTGCCTGTTCACGTTGGTGCGTGACTCGATCCCTGAACACTTCAAATTGGACCTTGACGAAGGTATAAAATACCGATTTCTAGTCATGCCAACACCGCTACGGCCAGATGTTTTACGTGGAAGCACGGAAACAATTATTACTGCCAAATTAATTCGAAAGGTTGCGGCGGGGGGGGGAGAGAAGAATTCTGATTGTTATAACCTTTCCCGCCCCCAACTTTCGAACTGCCTTTTCCCCCACACTACAAGCAAGTTTTGGAACAAGTTATTTTTTAACATCGATTTAAATGGCTTGGAGTTGGCTTGAAGTTGGGGTGCGTCTCAAATCAGTATCTGTAACGTATCGAACCGTAACGTAACTGTATCGTTCGCATGGTTCGGATGTGAAACAACAAGCGTTTCGAACCGTGTATCGAACTGAAATCGCAGGGTACGATTTGGAATGAATTTCATTTTTAATCGGTTTGATACACCGTTTTACTGTACCATCGACTCGTATCAATTTGGTTCACTGTCAGTACGGTTTGAAAAAATTCGCGGCAGAACGGGTTCGCTAAACTTGAATTTTTTTCCTTTAAAAAATGTTGAGTTTTTATTTATTTATCACCTTATTCTTGTGACTGTGACACGACATACCTTCGAAAACCAGAGCACTGCGGAAGACTTAATCGGCACCCCTTCCTCATGCTCAGATGAAGTGAATGGAGCAACAGTGGAGGAATAAACCAAGAGCATTACTGTGAAGGTCAACCGTTTATAAAGCGCCTCCGTCGACTTCAAAATTTCACTGTGGTCAGGACCTTCCTGTCCAGCTGATCTGTTCAATACGCCACCCCGAAGTAAAATATCCTGCCCCATTGAGAAAATCCGCATGTTCTTGCAGTTTGCTGCTGCCAACAAAGACGCCAGATCGAGCCCCGTGGCCAGGATATCGTCGTCAGACTCGTCTATTTCCAAAACTTCAGACGAAAAAATTTCAAAATCGATCAATGAAGATATTAAAAAAACAAAAGAACCTGAATGGAACAAATTTCTCAGCAAGAGACGCACTCCCGAAAAGATCAACCACCACCACCACCACCCAAAAACCACCTCGCATAGGTGGTTAAACTTGGTACGGCGCAGACAATGGAAAATTGACGTCATCTTTAAGGAATTCGGAACGCAATTTTATAATGAAAAGATTTAAGGCACTGACTGGTTTCGAGTTATGGCTTAGGGAAAACTTCGATATGGTACGACACAGTACGAATTTGAGACGCAAAAGGTTTCGAACCATAATGATGTCTCAGATATTTTCGGTTTACCGAACCGTATCGTCATATATGGTACAGCAAAACCAGTAATGAGTAAGAGTTACGGTTTCGTTACGGGTTTCGATACAGATTTGAGACGCACCCTTGGAGTTCTGAAGTAACATACTACTAACATGGGCACTGTTCTATGAGGTTCGGAATTATTTCAGTCACTAGCATTTTTGAAGTTGTTTGAGTTATACATTTGCGGCACACTCTGGGGTGTAGGTGCTTGTAGTGTGCCATAATTGTATGACTTCAACGGCTTCAATAACCCAAATAACTCCAAAACTCTAAACCCCCAGTGGGCCACAACGGCATAACTAACATCTCCACTAACGCCACCACTTCAAACCCGAGTACCCCATTGTTTGCTCTTCCAATATTTACAGCTCAAAACCTTCTCAACAGCGCCTCAAAAAGTCATTTGCTACATCGTATCGCCCTATGGGCATGTGCCAAAACTCGCTTCTGTGAATTTCTATAAGCCTTGTTTCACAACTCGCCAAGTTTCAATTTTTCAACTACTTTTGACTATCTCTAATGTGTGTACTTGCACTTACACTCTACGGATGCATTTGCTACAGAATGGCCTGCTGAAGGTTGAGTAAATGTAGCGATGTGAGTAGGTGGTGAATCGGTAGTGGTTTCAGGTCCGTGACCTGAAATCACGGCACGTGCTGGTGAGATTAGAAAGCTGCACTAGCCCTTAATTCTATGTATTCCTATATGTGAACTCACAAACGCGCGGAAAATTAAGTTGCCCCGGAAAGTAATTGAACGTAGTCATTTTCACACCGCATTTGATTGAACGTATTACGCCATAGTGGCCACCATTTTGGAGCCAGAATGCTAGTGAATTTAAATCACAGCAGTCACACTTAGTGTAGGTGGCGCAGAATGCCGTCATCGATGTTTGCAGATGAAGGGATTCCAGCGCAGCAGCACTTAAACTGTCCAGGAAGCAGCGGGGAATGGTTTGGAGGTTGTTATTTCTCAGGGACACGGTCGAGGTCTGTTCGAGTTTGAACGTTTCTTCGGAGCAGTTCCATCGATTTGCAGCGAGATGCAATGCTTCCAGTTTAAGATTCTAAAATAAGAAGCACATGTCAGGCAGCGTTGTTGCATTGCATCTCTCATGAAGGTTATTTCAGGTGGGGATTTCATTTCATGGTAAGCTTTAAAGTCTGTCAGAAGATGCTAGTTCATTAGGATATATGGACACTCTTTTAAATGAGGAAAAACTATCCTTTGAATTGCTATAATTATGTTTTTTTTCGCTTATTGTGACGGCAGAAAACCAAGGGCAGACCGTTGTGATGAGCGACATTATTCTAGTATTAGTTTTCTGTTCCGGGTTGTTAGCGCGTTGTAGAGAAGCGGCGCGAGCGTGTGTGGGCGAACGAGTGGCGCAAATCAGTTGTGTGTGTTTTAAAGTTTTCTCATCTTTCTCTCGATTTCTCTCTCGTTTCTACGGTCAATCAGGTTGATTAAGCCCAGTTAGTTGTTTGTGAAGAACCCCTCTTGGTCTTCCGGTGACTTTCTGGATATCGTCCGGGACGGTAGATGATCACGCTATTTACAGAGGACCTTGCCCGAGGAACACAAGACTGACACAGCCATCTCATCTGAGTTCTTCCCCGTTAGTCTATCACACCGTCAGCTCTCAGCCGTGACCCAGATTCCCGATTTTTTGGGTCCTTTTCCGTTGGTGTTCTACATGGCCCAGTGCTAACATTTTCTCAATGCTGAAAATTTGCCAAAAACAATTTGCCATATTTTTAGATTTAAAATTCAGGAGCTTAACGGACATGGGCCTTATAAATAGCTTTGACACGATTTTGCCATATTCGGATAAAATTACGGAGCGTTTTGAAGGGAATTTTCGCCCACTCTTCTTTTGCCGCCCTCAGCATGCCAGTCAATCCTTTGTATTTCTGATCAGTCATTTAGAATTAAAAATATCCGTTGGCAAAGAAATCCATCGGAAACACTTCAGGCGAGTTAGCTAACCATTAGTCTTTCGTGAAATACTTGATTCCGGGAGCATCGAGCCAGCTATAGACGGAGTTGGCGGTTTGGTAACGAGCACTAACCAAATGGAAGATCACTTTGTGAAAATCTTTCCGGTACATCTTGACGTCCACAAGCACCATCGGACTAAGAATCTTTTCGTTCAAATACAGAGCGTTAATTTCAGCTTCAAGTCCGACAACATACAAGAAGGATTGTCTCCCCAGCTATAGCCTGCTATTTACATCCGCTGCTGGGGATAGCTCGGCAACCTACTGAAAACCGGTGTGTCTTCCTTGCGGTCTTCGGCGTTTTTCGAGTCGCAGTAGCATTCAGACTGACTAATGCTATACTCTATCGGCAGCATCGCTTCATCCATAATGAAAATCCACTCATACTGGCCCTCGGCAATCAAATCATAGAACGAGAGACTTTAAACAGCGTTGTAAGAAGGTGCGCTCGATGAGATAATGCATCTTCACTTCCTTGATTTTCTTCTTTTCTTACAGGCGACTCACCAAGCGACGAACAGTTGCGTGAGACATCTACCCGTCATGCCATTTGCGTTTCTGGCAAGGGATTGTCCGAAGCAAGCATACCCTTCACTCTTCGGACCTTGTGAGAAGTCTAAACTTTGGGTGGACGCTTCCTCTCTAGTGATTCGCTGGTTGCTTTATTTTCGATGCTATTATTGAGGTTTTCGATGACGTGAGATAGTCCTTTGGGAAGCGCTAAAGCTCACCATCTTTAGCTCACCCAAAACAACACGAGATTACCAGTTAAGGCACCAAAATCCAAAATTTGATCATTAAGGTTCGACAAAGATCACAACTATCTGGTATTGTCTCTTTCTATACACAATCTCTTATCAGAAAGAAGATCTATCTAACCAAGAGAGACACGATTGGTCACGCACAGTTCACACAATCCCTGTTTAAAGTTGAGCAAATGTTAGCGATGTACCCTCTAATTGCGATGACAAAAAATTCGCAACCGGTGTGTATGAATATACGATCATGTGAACTGCAGCAAAATCGATGCGGTGACACGATGCATTTCTGTCTGTCTGTCTGCTTGCCTTACTAGGTGCCTCTGTCTGTCGGTCTGTCTACTTGTCTGCCTGTCTGTCTGTCTCTTTGCCTGTCCGTCTGTTTGTCTGTTTGTTTGGGAGTCATACAATACATACTTCTAGACTCCCGGCAATGGGTCTCAAAAAATCCCAATCCATAGACTTGATTCCTCCAGAGCTAATCTGGAGATCAGACAACATGGATGGAGTACCAGCGGGCACAAGGCTCTGGAACATGAATTTGTCCAGTACGCTGATGCGCACTGCGTCCAATCGAAGGCTCTCCAAGCGTGGAAAGCCTTCCAAATCCTCGCGTTCGAAGTGAAGAAGCTTCACTGAAACCATGGTGATCATCGTTAGGTGCTCTTTTACGTGCCTAAAGAACCTGCCCATGGGAAAACGCGGGCTTGTGTCCGGATTGTTGAACAGCTCAAGACGAACGGACCGTAAGGAGGGTATTGTTGGTAAGGAGGTACCCTCTTCGTTGCGTAGTATTCCATGTGTGATGTAAAGATGGATGATGTCTGGACGAATACGGGAAACGTTAAAGTTGTCAGGGATTACGTACCTCTCCTTTAGGGTCATGCACTCAAGTGTCGCAATCGTATGCCCCCCGTCATTATTAACGACATTGCGGCAATTCGGATGGGGTATCTGTGAATCGTTTGCAGTTGCTCTGGTAGACCCCAGTAGCAGCGTCATCATGGCTAGCAAATAGCTTCGGGATACTCGTTGCATGTCAAAGCACCTCATGAGAGTAGTTTTGCCTATTCAACTGGTTGTGAAATACTATGACATCCACAAGAACGGAAGGCAAAAGTGCAATTCACCACAAAAAAATTGAATTAAGTTTAAATTATGGATCGTTGTATATCCAGAATACGGTTTATTAACACACTTGAGACTGGAGCTGGCACAATGCAGCTGTAAATGGAGTTTGAAAGTTGCGGAAAGTAGCGGCACAATCAAAGTTTATTAAACCAACAATGATTGTGCAGACGGCAAGGTGATTAGAACTCGTGCAAATTTGTTATTTTGAGACCTATCAGATTGGCTTGCGATGAATCGCTTAGGACAGTGCCACACACGGTGCCGACCCGGAATGGGGTTTCTCCGCATAGCGAAGACAGTACAAGACGTTTGCCAAACCTCACGAAGGCAGACGTGTGGACAATTCATTTGGAGATCTCATGTCGTTGGGGTACACTTTGACGAGTTACTAATATTTCGCTGAGAAACGTCATAAATTTAAATATTTTTGATTTTTACTTTGAAATAATATTAACTAAATTAATATGGTATATAGATGGCGCTCCAAATGTAATCATTAAGCCCTTCGTTGATTGTTGAATTGTTTGCATGTTTGCTCCATGAGCAGCACAATCAATGATTCGAACTCAAAATGCTCCTCCTCTTCAAAATGGCACGGATGGAACTTCAAGGCGGCGTTTCGCTGGTACGATTCACATTCAAGATCGTCACACAAAATGCAATCCTCAGGCTTTCGGTTCGAATGACTTCCACATCCTCAATCCATAGATTTCAAAAATTGAATGGAGCTGTAACAATTTGAACAGACCGCCCTTCCTGGTTGTAGCCGCGTCTAGCAGTGCCTGTTTTATGTACGACGGCTACGAGTCGATGACAGTGACGTTCCACAAGCACACGGGATATGATGATAGTAAATTAGAAAGCGTTGCTTTCTCGATTTTTATTTCACGGAGCCACTTTCTCCTACCTGTTTTATTATGCATCTGCTTTTTTTCAGCTAATCTGCATGTGCTTGGTCAGACTGGAAAAATTTGCAGAAGGTGGACGACTTACTCTGGTCAACAACACGGTTCCATCCTATAACGGTGAGCCGATGATTCTCACCCAAAACTATTATAACACCAAACCCGACGTTTTTGCCGCTTATTTTGCGCGTTGTCTGTGGCTTCACTCTTTTCCCCTCAATGTAAATATGATGAACCAAAAGGTGATCCGCCATGTTCGGTGAAATATACTAAAAAATGTTGATAATAGAAGTAAAATCTTTTGGTGACCCCTGCGGGCACTTAGTTTCACTCAGGAAGACTGTGGACACTTAGTTTTCACTTAGTTTGTCTGCGGCCGCAAGCGACACTTAGCTTTAGTATTGAATGAAATTAATGCAGATTTTAATATCTGTTGTCATACAAACTGATGTACTACACTTAAAAACTGCAGTGCATTTTTCGGCTTCAATTTCCTGCGTTCGTTCTTTCATGATCTCGTTATACTCTTACTCAGCTGTATCGCTCAACTAGACTATCTGCGATATCTATAGACTACAATTATACGTCTCCCATAATCTGACTTAATCAGCAACAGTGTACTTCACTCAACGGAGATTCTATTCTCGTTAGCGACTCTGCCAGTGATTAAGATCTGCCTTAACCAGATCCCTACTGCCCTCTACTGTTATACGAACAATTACATACAAATAAATAGTAAAACTAAGTGCCCGCAGCCTCGGACAAATAATCATATTTAAATATGAAACTAAGTGCCCGCAGTGAAAACTAAGTGAAAACTAAGTGTGCGCAGAATTCCTGAGTGAAACTAAGTGTGCGCAGACTTCCTGAGTGAAACTAAGTGATCGCAGCTGTTACCAAATCTTTTTGCCGACGACTATGGCAAAAAGTGCTCTGCAACTGCTGATGAATTTAACAGCTCGATTGCTGAGATTTTCTGGTTTTACCTGTCGCAGCCAAGTTTTTAAAACATGAATTTACCATCAATCAAATCACAGTGCATTTCACGGGCAATCCAGCATGGTGTGTTTATTTTAAACACCCACTGACCCAGTGGTAGCCGCGACCATTACTCACGCCTAAAGATTTATTCATGTTTACAGTAATCTAGAGGGATCGCTTGATTATACACCATGGACGAATCAGATTGTGTCTGCTCCGCAATCGGACCGTTTTTTTCAGAGACAAATATATTGGGGTATTTGGATCTGACACGATACCTGAGTACAATAATCGAGCAACCAATTATATTGGAGAAATGAATGAGAGTGGAGTGGAAAGACCGGTAAATATCGGGTCGCATTAAACTGGGAAAAGTAAATCACTTGACAGCTTTTCACTCTTTTTGTAAAACTCCATTAAAGAAAACAAAGTACGTTCAATTGGCGTCATTCGATCTAAAATTGAGGTTAGATTCAGTTAGTGCAGTATTACATGTGCAGTAGTCGTTTAAGCATAGCCGCTATGCGGCGCTGCGGTTGGTACCCCAGGTTATGACTTTTGTATTCAAGAGGTATCTACTATTTTCCTGTCTTTCAAGCCACAGAAATTAACCATTGCATCGAATATTTAAGCGTTCGTTAGTTCGCTTCCTGAGCTAACATTTAAGCTTAAATCGATTGGTGCAGTAATGTATGTGTATGTGCAATACCTGTTTGCGCAATTGCCGCTGAATGGCGCTGCAGTCGAACAACTACTTGCGAATAGCAAACAAGCCTTTATAAAACAGGTGATAGTCCTTGTGCTCCAGCGGTAAAAGGTATCGTAATTTTATTGGCCTTTCGAGCCACTGACAATATCAATAACTGCCATATTCGATGTACAATCGAAAATATTTAGAAATCATGTTATTTTACTTAAAATTCTGGTTGGATTTGATTGTGGCATGCACGTATGTAGTTTTTGTTTCCCATTCCCCGCTAAGTGGCGCTGCAAGCGAACCGCTAGCCGTATAATACACATTAGGTACGTTTCGGTAAGCCGCCGACATGTGTATCCAAATGCTAGCAATTTTTTTTGACGACCGCGTCACTGTCAACACTAGAGACACCACAATTGCTTGTCTTTTTGAAATTATGTGTTCGTAAGGTTATCCAATTTGAAGTTTAAGTTGGAGCTTATTGACATATGTATAGAGATGTTTTAATGTGCTTTGTTATAGGTACATAGAGCGGGCGACCATTATTGTATAGTATCGGATCCTGGACTAGGTGACTTCAGAAATTACCTGCAAATCTGCCGGATTACCCCCGACCTTTTGTTAGAATGTCAGTAGATCCCATGTTCTGTCTTCAATCGGAAAGTTTAGAAAACGCATTTCCAAACATTTTGTCACGGGAACGCTAAAACTCGTTGTGAGCTCGCAAGCTCGTCATAATATGAGATTGTCATGAGGCAGGCAAATGGGACTGGCAGCATACAAGTTTTCTTCTCTTGCTTAGAGAGGCTGTTCTTTTCATCCTTAATAATGAAATCCTTATAACCAGTGTGACAGCCAGATCAGATTGAAAACTCAACCTATTGACAGTAAACACCAGTTAAATTGAGGCAACTGGGTGACAGAACTATGTATGAATCACCTTTTAAAACACCAAAATGGTATTTTGCCGCGGTGGGGGGGGGGGACTATGGTCTTTCCGATAATTAAATGAAACAAATACTCTCGTCAAATCTTGTCATGCTTTACATTTTCATTAACTAATACACGCATCATAATTGCAGCGCAGACTGCAATGACAAGAACGCCGTATTTTTGCTTTGGGTCATGTTGGATTTCAGTCGAGTAATGAGCGGCAAGAAAACGACGTATTCATCTGGAACAGCGCAGTGGTTCATATCTACAATCGAGAGAGAGAACGCTTCATTCGAGTCAGCTTGTTAGAAGCGGGCTAATTTCATCTCCCGAAGCAACCTCTCGAAGTGGTCACCGTCTGTCTGAACAAACCCACTGATGGTGTCATTTGGCTGCTTCATGAGAGCCTCGGTGATTTGCATTTCCTGATCCTTTTAGGCATTGTGGGTTAGTGAATTGTTTTGTTGGAGCATGCGTGACTTTATTTCTTAGTATGTATTGTGTTAGCTTGGAGAAGACTCAAGTAGTACAGATTACTGTCGGTAGGTTATGGTGCAAATAGAGTTAATAAGTATAATGAAGTCTGATTTTGAGAACTTCGTAGGTTTGGTTGAAGCTAGAATCACAGACTTAAATTTATTATCCCATTAAAATATACAACGAATATTTTTGCTTCGCTCGTCTATTTTGGCACCCGAAAACTTGATTTTTTGCTTGAAACTCTCCGCTAACCTTCATGATACATCTTTTAATTGTTTCTAATTGAATTGCACTATTAAATTCAAGCTTCAATGAAACTATAGTAATGTTATCTTAACAAAAAAGCCATTGCAAGTTGATTCTAACAACTGAAAATATCGATAGGACCCTCATCTATTTAGACTTTTGGCTTCTTTCGTTGATACCAGCATGTTGATTTCGGCTCTTGCAATTCATAGCTTGATTGCCTTATGCCTCCGTTTTGTTCACAACGTCCTCTACCTAAAACTGCCCACTCTAGTTGGGAAACCTGATTCCGTCAAAACGTTTCTGGTGGAGTTGGCGATGTTTACTATCGGAAGCAATCGCAAATCCGGTCGAGCCTTTCTTCACCCACATACCGGATTACGAGCTGGGAAAACACTGTCTGAAAAGCACCATTCCAGTGCTGGTCAAAGATCTGCCGCGCAATAACGCCGCTGAGTACGCTCAGCTGGTGGAAAGCGTCTCCTAGGGCAACCCACCCAGGACCAACGCTTTGGTGTATAACTCCGGCCCTGGACCGATGCTCATTATCAATGGCGACTTCATTCAGAAATGGCAACGGATGGAAGCCGACGCGTGGTAGGCCAATGTTTTTTTGTTTGGCAAATATATCAATGACAATCCGCAGTGGTAACGAAATTTATCCATTATTTTAGAGAGCGGTTTAAGAGTCGACTCCTCATCATATGGTACAAGAAGCAGGTCACCTTTCTTGAGAAGGATAAGGATGTCTACAAGCAGGCGCAGTCTTTGTCGGCGTATCTTCCGGATCAATTGCATTTCCCGGAAAGGGACTAAGTATGTAGATTTTAGAAAAATATTTCATTTGCAATTGAGCTCTGGACTTGGCAGAAAATGTTTCTAAATTTCCTGGAATGCATCACGGCTTTTAATCCATAATTCCAATTCCATACCGATATTTCATATCAATTTACAAGCTTTGTGTCAGAACTCGCCAGTAGTGACGTTACATTCGAAATAGTGTATTTATCTGCTATCAAAAAAGGTACATGAGTTGAATTGACACATTCTAAAATATGGGAGGCGGAACGGAACTCATGGCCTGATGTTATTACTATTTTCTGAAATATTCAATTCATCAAATTAGGCGTTTTTGCTACAGATCTTCCTGGCAGTATCTAGTATGTTTCGCAAAGGCTGCCTTTACGTATTGAAATAATGTTTGTTTAAGCTGAAAGTATTGTTTATTCACATCCTATGCCCAGTGAGCACCTGCAAAATGTCAAGAATTACTCCGCAGGTGACTAGAGCGGATGAACATGGGGATTTCCGGGAGGGCACGCGCCCTTTAATTCTCTCAACTGTATCCCTACGATGAGCCCGAGATAATTGTACGTTTTCCTTCACAAACATAGCATTAATCCTTGTCTCTCGAGACATCCGTCACCCAAGACGTATCCGTCGTGATGCTTCGCAAAATAAATCGGAAAATTAGAACGGAGGCTGTTGGTCAACCAGCGTAGCCACGAGCATCAGAGATCCCGAAAACGGCACTTAACTAATTATTGATTCCCTTGATACAGTGCGTTAAATATGATTTCTATCATTTTCTACCATTACGGTTTCACTGCTTTCAAAAGAAACACTTGTACCGCGGTATGGCGATGTTTTTGATCATTTGCTTAGGTGTTAATGTTATCTGGCAACGTCAGTACTGGCGTTTCCCGTCACCCATGTGCTGAAACCACAATTTCACCCTTTCAATTAAAAGAAGGAGGGGAACACTGTTCATATCGAAATTGAGCTTTATATCTATGTGACCTGGAATATAGCCCCAGATGACTCCCCACGAAGTGATAGGAGTGAAGTGCCTATTGCTTTTGTGCAATCTCACGAGCACGCAATTATCAGCCAGGCCATTAAACACCCCGTAGTAAAATCTCTAAGAACTTGAATATAACAAGCAAAACACCACGTACCCTAGATTAATTCCGTCCTCTGAATAACGAAGAAGAGTACGACGACTTCACCAATGCTTTCTTACCCGTAAAGCTATATTTGCCGAGATTATTTTTCCGTGGATTATCGTTGCTGTTCCCACGACAGGTTTGTTTAGTCGTTTTCTGCCGGATAGTACGTGGTCTGTGGGCTGTCAACTAGTGACCGACAACCCATTTTTGAAAACATAGCGAATCCTAGTCATGGTCTATCTGCCCATGATTATCAGTTGAATTTGTTACGTTTTCGTAGCCGTCAAGGCCAAAATGGCAAGGTGTGTGCGGGTCAGTCAGAGAGCACCCTTGGTGGATCGCAGTGCGCGAAACCTTAACGAGACTTTGAATATGCTGCTGTTGTGCTTCGCGTGGTATTTCTCACCAAATTTCAGATGCACCAAGGCCAAAGGCCTCCGCCTTTCATGGTGCTAATCGGTAAAGGATTGCAATGCGAAGTCAATGCAGTAAACTAAAAAAGCAGGTCTGAGTGCTTGCACTCTTGAGACACCTAAGGGTTATCGATCTAATGGCTTACAAAAACGACAATTACTACTTAAAATTCGAAATAATGTATTTCTGTGCTATAAAAAAGTGTATATGAATGGACTTGACAAGTTTTTAAATACGGGAAGCGGAGTTGAACTCATGGCATAATGTTAATAATATTTTTTGAAATAATCAATTCAATAAATTGCGCGTTTGTACTGCAGATCTTCTTCCTGGCAGTATCTAGTTCGTTTTATGTTTTATTCAAGGAGCCTTTACGTAGTGAAAAAATGCTTGTTCAAGCTGAAAGTATTTTTTATTCACATCCTATGCCTAATGAGCACCTGCAAATTGTCAAGGATTACTCCGCAGGTGACTAAAGAGGATGAACATGGGGATTTCCGGGCAGCCACGCGCCCTTTAATTCTCTCAACTGTATCACTACAATGAGCCTGAAATAATTGTATGTTTTCCTTCACAAACATGGTATTCATCCTTGTCCCTGGCGACATCGCGGTGCTTCCCAAAATAGATAAAAAACTAGAACGAAGGCTGTTGGTAAACCAGCGCAGCCATGAGCATCAGAGATCCATAAGACGGCGCTTAATTAATTAACAATTCCCTTGATACAGTGAGTAAAGTATCATTTCTACCATATCTGCCATTACAGTTTCACTGCTTTTTGAACAAAACAGTTGTACATCGGTAGGGCTACTTTTTTCGCACTTTTTTGTTGTTATTGTTATCTGGCAACACCGGTACGAACGTTTCCCGTCACCCATGTGCTGAAACTACAATGTCACCCTTTCAACTAAAGGAAGGAGGGGAACACTGTTCTTATTGAAATTGAGCTCTATATCTCTGACGTGAGATATAGCCCCAGAGGATCACCCACGCAGGGATAGGAGTGAAGTGTCCATTGCTTATGTGCAATCTCACGAGCGCGCAATTATCGGCCGGGTCTATAAAACACCCCGCAGTAAGAGATCTCTAAGAACTTGAATATAACAAGCAAAACACCGCGTTCTCAAGATTTATCATTACCTCAAAATAAGGACGAGTTTTCATTGTTTCGTTAAACGACAAAGCGAGAGAGCAATAGAAAGAAGTTGACCTTGAATGAAACCAAAAGATGTCCCAGCACATGACTTGATTGGCCGCCAGCTACCATCCCAATTTCTTCGGTACTTGATTGACCATCAGAGATTGTCTCAATCTCCTTATTTGGTGTAGAATCGCTGAGGTCCGAGTTAGCAGTAAAGGTTCCCTCTGGCAAAGGAGACATCATTTGATCGGTCTTCGCGGTCCAAGTATTAGTAACCTGGGATGATATCCATTCTGCCGCGGACAAGGATGACGACGGGATTCCTCGGGTACTGATAGATGGTTTCCAGGGCCCTGTCGACGACGCAAGTGTGTTTCCTTTAGATGTCACTATCACAAACAAATAGTTGCGTTATGTCTAATGTTACGAAATATATTTCCATGCACGTGTCGCTTTTGACAGTTTCGCCAACTGGTCCGGTGCTGGGTGGGAAGATGTGGTCAATGTAGATTGTGGTAACGCGGCGATGGCTGTGGATGTGTGCACTGCTATCGAACAGGGGGGGGGGGTCGAGTCATTATGCTTTCCGATTTACCCCAAATCATAATTCTATTTCATTCACGTAATCCGATAGACCATAGATTTTTGGGTTAGAAAAACAACAATGGGGTGGGAGGAAGGCACAAAATGTCAGTCATAATTTCTTTGTCATTCAATGTTTACCAAACTTTATCGAAGTTTAAGGTCTCATCCTTCACTTCATTTTTTAACAGTCTCTCCTGCTAATATCTGGAGTTAACATACTACTAACATGGGCAGTTCTTTTTGGGCTCGGAGTTATTGCAGTCACTGGCATTATTTAGGTATGTCAAAGTTTGTACACATAGATATATATTAGGATCATTTATTCTTCGCTGTAGCCGGTGTAGCCAGTGTAGCCAGTGTAGCCAGTGTAGCCGTTGTAGCACGGTGTAGCACGATGTAGCCGGTGTAGCCGGTATAACACGGTGTAGCAGGTGTAGCCGTTGTAGCCAGTGTAGCCAGTGTAGCCGTTGTAGCCAGTGTAGCCAGTGTAGCCAATGTAGCCGGTGTAGCACAGTGTAGCACAGTGTAGCACGGTATTGCCAGTATAGCCAGTGTAGCCGGTGAAGCCAGTGTAGCCAGTGTAGCCAGTGTAGCCAGTGTAGCCAATGTAGCCAGTGTAGCCAGTGTAGCCAATGTAGCCGGTGTAGCCGGTGTAGCACAGTGTAGCACGGTATTGCCAGTGTAGCCAATGAAGCCAGTGTAGCCGGTGAAGCCAGTGTAGCCAGTGTAGCCAATGTAGCCAGTGTAGCTAGTGTAGCCAGTGTAGCCAGTGTAGCTAGTGTAACCAGTGTAGCCAATGTAGCCAGTGTAGCCGGTGTAGCCGGTGTAGCACAATGTAGCACGGTGTAGCCAGTGTAGCCGGTGTAGCCGGTGTAGCACAGTGTAGCACGGTGTAGCCAGTGTAGCCAATGTAGCCAGTGTAACTAGTGTAGCCAGTGTAGCCGGTGTAGCCGGTGTAGCACAGTGTAGCACGGTGTAG
>LRSR01002948.1:0-10942 GCA_001579985.1 Hypsibius dujardini
CTGTCTGTCTGTCTGTCTGTCTGTCTGTCTGTCTGTCTGTCTGCCTGTCTGCCTGCATGTCTACGTTTAATTTGATTCTTTTCGCTTGTAGACAATCATTCAGAACGGAGCTCTGGCCGGCGGTGTCGCGATCGGCTCAACGGCTGATCTGATGATCCAGCCGTACGCAGCACTGATGATTGGATTTTCCGCCGGCGCGGTCGCTGTAATCGGTTTCAAATACGTCAATGTAAGTAACTTCATTTCTTCTTTCCCAGAAACCCATGGGAAATACAATTTCATTTGTTACAGCCGCTGTTGGAGAGGAAACTACACTTGCTGGATATGTGCGGCGTGCAGTACCTCCACGGGTTCCCCGGCATCCTGGCGGGCTTAGTCAGTGCACTGGTCTGCGGTCTGGCCTCAAAATCCGCTTATGGGTCGAGGTATGTTTTAATTCGAATTTTAAGCTTCAACTTGAAGGAGCATGTTTGACGATGATGTCTGCCTGGATTCGCAGCTTTTATGGAGCCTTCCCCGCTGCGGTTCCCATGCAAGGCACGGAGGACTTTGCGCAGCTACATGCCATCTATCCGTCATTGGAGCCTGGGGATGGACGCAGTCAGTGGACACAGGCCGGTTTTCAGCTCATCGCAATGGCCGTCTCCGTCACTCTCGCCGTGGTGTCTGGCTCGATCTGTGGTAAGAAAGGATACGCCTTTATCCAATCGGTTAATCGCTTGATTGATCGATTGATCGATCGATCTGTGGTAAGAAAGGATACGCCTTTATCCAATCGGTTAATCGCTTGATTGATCAATTGATCGATCGGTCTGTGGTAAGAAAGGATACGCCTTTATCCAATCGGTTAATCGCTTGATTGATCAATTGATCGATTGATCTGTGGTAGGAAAGGATACGCCTTGATTCAATCGATTGATCGCTTAATTGATCGATTGATTGGTCGATCTGTGGTAGGAAAGGATACGCCTTAATTCAATCGGTTGGTCGCTTGATTGATCGATGGATAGATTGATTGATGGTTTAATGTTTACCATCAAGTTAAGCCACATTAAGGCTCAGGAAACGTTCATTCGATTGATTGATCGTTGAATGAAATTTTTTATATTTTTAGTTCACCTGATTTGAATTTTAATTGGTATTAAGAAATTTAAAAAAAAAATTACGATGCGAATGTGATGTATTTTTCCCCCAGGGCTGATCTTGAAATGCAAAGCGTTCGACCCACTGCAGCTGGACTTGATGATCGACGATGCGGAGATCTGGTCCTTACCGCGAAACATGTCGGACGACGAGGAGTCCGACATCCGGGATGTCCTGGAGAAATTGGGGAAAATCCTCATCAACCGACGGGAAGTTGTGCGGCACAGCACGTCCATTAAGGAACAGCTTAAGGGACTGGAGGCATGCCTGAAAGCCTAGGCAGATTCACAATCACGGACGGGAGAAGAGGAGGGGAAGACACTTTCATTGATTTTTTTCTGTGTGTTTTTACCGTGCCTGGAAACACTGATCTTTCAACTTACCGTAAACTCGCGATCTCAAGGGATAGCTAAGCCCCGCCTCCCTCGGTCTGGCCCTGCACTCGATTGAAAATTCAATCTGATTCACTCTTCTCTGATTGGCTCATTTCGCACAGCTTTCTCCTTGTGCTCGATTGATTGATTGTACAGGCGTGCTTGACCGTATATTTCTCCCTACAGTGGTAATTTGGTGAACGGCACTGAATAGGCACAGCCCGGGTTGGTTAAAATTTACGGGTAGGGCGGAAAAGTGTCCCTTGAGATCGCGAACATACGGTAACTCTTCTTTTTTTCTGGCGCATCATGTAGCATAAATGTGCTTTTTGTTTTGTTTGCCTCCCCCTCTGACACTGCAGCGCATGCGCGCGGCCTCGCCTCTGTGATACGAGTTCAATGACGATTTTGTTTTTACATTGCCGGTCCTCCTGGTCTGCTGCTGCGTTTCTGTGTTCGAAATTTTGCTTGTTGCTCCCTTTCGGTGATGACGATGACACACGACTGTGTTTACGTCGGTGCGATAAAAACCCCTTGTAGAATAAATGATACTGTATGAAGTTGAAGAATGAATGAAATTAAATCGATGAAGGGTCCACACACAGACAACATACAGGTAGACAGACATACAAGCAGACAGACATACAGACAGACAGACTGGCAGACAGACAGACAGACAGACATACATACAGGCAGACATACAGACATACAAACAGACAGACAGACAGACATGCTGACTGATAAACAGGCAGACAGACTGGCAGACAACAGACAGACAGACAGACAGACAGGCAGGCAGACAGGCAGGCAGACAGGCAGACAAGCAGACAAGCAGACAAGCAGACAGACAGACAGACAGACAGCCCTGCTTGCCGTTACATTGTGACATGCAGCTTGCACAATGATTTTCGATCACAGATAAGGGGGATTTAGCCTACTTTTGGCCCAAATAGATAGACAAACTAGAAAGCCATCTCAAAAAACGTTGTGAAAATAGGTTATACAATAGGTTGATGACTGGAAAATCTGCATACGTGCCTTCTCGATCTTCCATTTTGTGCTGTTTCATGGACCACAGCAGAACTCCGTTAGGTCTTTTAACGAGAATGGGCGCTGATCCTATTACTACAGCAGGGTACTATTAGGGTATATTCTTAGAAGTGTTCATGTCCGAGTTACCGGACTTTCCCATGCACCTCCCTTGCCGCCAGTGGAATTTTCCGCTGGACAAATCCCACTGCCCTGCAAATACATTCCAGTCTAAAATTTCCGATTCTCTTTCACACACTCCTCAGTTTATAAGTTTTCGCTTTCCCCAAATCTTTCCCGCATTGCTTTTTTTGAATTTTACTTCACAGGAAAGAAACTCCCCTCATCATCATGTCGCACACACACGAGGTACTGAACGTAAAGAGGCGGCCTAATTTTGCGTCGGTTAGCGTAATTTTTTGGGAGTTCCTCTTCGCATTTCATTCGCTTGATTGATTGATTTGTCCGTGAAATACTGCACTAATCACTTGTGCACTTCCACTGCTGGTCGATTGAGCTGAATGATTATTTTGCTTTTGATTCTAGCTCGCTGTTTATGCCAAAATAAATTTGAGTTACTTTTAGGCGATTCAGAGACGTGGATTTTAGGATCGTTACTCAACTTTTTTCCCAACTTTTTCCAGCAAAAATTCGAGCGAGTCGAGGAGCGCACTATCGACGAGAAGAAGGGCACGGAGGAGGTTCGCGTCGGCATCGACACCGGATACGGCGATCCCGCGCTCAACTTCCAGCCGACCGATGCGACTCTGGTGCGGACTCCTTGCGTGGGCGGAGACGTCATGTCCTCCAACAGATCGTCCGCGTGCTCCAGCGGTGTCGCCGGGGCCTCGCAGTTCGCCTCACACTCTATGCGTGACAGCTCTTCCGGGAACGTAGTGAAGGAGGCGGAGAAGACCACCAGCTACACCCACACCGAGGTACGCATCATCATAACGAAGGGGAACATGGGGTGTGAACTTTTTAGGCACAAACTAAAACGTGCACTGTACTCGTGCACTGTATTCTGCACTGCGCTCGTGCACTGTATTCTGCACTGCGCTCGTGCACTGTACTTGTGCACTGCGCTCGTGCACTGTACTCGTGCACTGTGCATTAATTCGAACGTTATTTTGGCCTGATTCGAATAGTTGTTTACTACCCACAGGAATCGTGCCTTTTCTCTGATTGCTTGCTGATGACTTCCCCTTTTTTATTAATGAAAACTTTCTTAATACGGAAGAACATTTAGTTCTTAACTTAATTTGATTCAATAAAACTTAAATTAAACAAAATTAAAATTGATTAAATAAATTATAATTTTGCGAGTAATCGAATTTCTGAGCACATTGAGTGTTGAAAATCTTTACTTGTAAGGAAGTATTTTCAGTGTCTGTTGAACGTAAGTTTCTTTTTTGCAGGCTCATGCGCCGCTGATTACTCCAAGTCAGCCGTTCATCGTGACGGGAGCCGCCGGACTGGCTCAGGAGATTGTCGGAGAGGTACATACACAATCTCTCCTTTTCCCCCATCTGTTTTCTGTCATCGCTTTACTGATTTGCACATGAATTCTCGCTTTGCTCTGCAGGGTTTCACCGCGTCCGCTTCCCGCATCAGCGGTGGCGCCGTCAACACCAAAGTCATCGAGACCGCCGAGATGCGCCAGAAGGAACTCCGCGAGCAAGAACAATTTGCCCGTGAACAGGCCGCTATCATCCAGCATCATGATAAGGATCTGGCTAGGAAGACTGAAAAGTACCAGAAGGAGGCCGAGGCGGAAGCGGAGAAGATTCGTAAGGAGCTGGAGAAGCAGCATGCGGTAAGTCAAGTCTTAGTCGGGTGTTTCCCATGACGGATTTGCGTTGATTGATTGATTGATTTGCTATGGTTTGCATTGATTGATTGATTTGCTATGGGTTTGTATTGATTGATTGATTTGCTATGGGTTTGCATTGATTGATGGATTTGCAATCGGTCAGCAAGCCTTGGTCCTCAACTTAATTGCCGCTTCTGGTTTTTTTGCAGCGAGATGTGGAATTCCGAAAGGACCTGGTTGAGACTGCGATCGATCGCCAGAAGCAGGAAATCGACTTGGAAGCGAAGAAGGCCAAGGCCGACCTGGAGCGAGAACGACAGGTGGGAACTTTTTTTCACTGGCCTTTTTCTCATAGATTCCTCTTTTTACAATATTTATTCCATCAGATGGCCAAGGAAGCGCTGGATAACAGCAAGATGCAGACCAACATCGAGGTTCAGATGAACTCTGCCGCTGGGTGAGTTCCCTCTTGAATGTTGTTCGAGTGTACTTCATTCGAAGTGTTATTTAGATAAATTTGTTAAATTTAAATCAGTTTTTTGAATTTGGGTTAAATCATTGCTGGTAGTAATGCTCTTCCTTCTCCTTGCAGAATGACCACCAGCGGCGGCACAACCGTGTCAGAGTCTCATGTGTCCAAGAATTTCTAGATTTCTATTCCCATCATTCATTGCACTGTCATCCAGCTAGATGGATGCGCTTTTTTCTCTTGCTTTGCGAAAGTTTTTCAAACGTTCCTGTAGCATTTGTCTTGTGGAATCTCTTCCTGTTTTTTTTCTAGCCTTGTATCCTGATTTTTTTGTCACATATCCCGTAGTATCACGCTGTGAATTGAAATTATTTCCCTCGAGCTTAGCTTAAGAGTATTTTATTTTATGCGAATTTGTCGGAACATGATTTGACTTGACAAATCGTCGTTTGGTCCAGTGGCAAAAAAACTTTTCATAATTCATCAAGTTCGTCTACGGTTGATTGATGAATTGAGTGAGTGGAAAAGTTTCCTTTGTCACTGATGGTCCACCACAAGCTGCCCGTGGCGGGCCGTACAGAACAAACTTGCTGTTACATATAAACATGTGGAAAAAACCTTGTGCTAACCGAATTAAGCACTTTAACTCTGGGCTTGGTGCAACAGCCTTGCGACGAACGAGTGTAATGACTTGACTCAGTTAGTGCAAAGTTTTTGCCACTTGTGTACAGTAAACATTGAAAATCATACTTTTTCTTTCATATTACTCCAGTTTTATTTGGTGTATTTACATAATTTGCTTATAATACTTTTAATCCTTGGGATTATTGGTTTTATCTTAGTATGCCTTGAGCGAGCGAGAAATTTCGTGGCACGGACGGTATCCATCTAGAGAGGTTGAATACTTCTGTTGTCATATATTATGGTCTCACACATGGCGGACATTTTGCGACGCGGAATATGGGCTAGCCTGACCGGTGGATGGTTCTACGACACCTCGCTCGATCTGCTGAGTAATGTCGTGCATCTCTACATTTGGGGCAGCCTCCTCGTGGCGCCCTTCATTTTGTACATGGTGAGTTGCGGGTGTAAGTCTACGGTTGATTGATGGGTTAGCATCGCATTGTTGATTGTCAATTCTTCAATCAAGCTAAGGACTTCGTGTGCATTTGCAATTGCTGTGACCGTCTGTTGATTGATTGTTTGATTGTTGGCGTTTCAGCTATTCATTCCGTCGGAAGTGATTTGGGGCCTATATTGCGCAGTGCTGGCGCTGGCGTTCTTTGTAATCAAATTTGGCAACCATATGCTGCATCGGTTCTTCGACACCCACGAGTCGGTGGGAGGCAAACACGGCGGCCATCCGGACGATAAAGATGCCAGCAGTCGAGGGAGTCTGGAGAGTTTGTCGGAGCATTTGGCCGCCTTCTCCGATCCGGATGTACTGGCGGATTGGCGCAAATTGCATCCACGGACACGGCGACATGATACGCGCAATCCGACGACGTGAGTACGGAGATCGCAGCCTGGAGCTGTCAGTGTGCCGATTGATCGATCAGTTGATTGATTGATTAATTGATTGACTTTTTCGATTTGATCGATTGACTGATTGATTGATTGATTGATTGACTTTTTCGATTGATTGATTGGTTGATTGGTTGATTGATTGAGTTTTTTGATTGATCGATTAGTCGATTGATTGATTGAATAAGTTCTTCACTGTTTTTTTTCCCAGTATTTTAGAACGGTTATATTGGCTCTTTTGATGGCTGTCTTTTCAGGTCGTCCGCCAACGAAGAAGGGATTCCGCTTCGTCAACTAAATTTCGCCAGCACGTCTACCGGCGGTGGTGGGGATTCCGCCGGTCCCGAGTTACCGCCTCGACAGCGAAGAGCCGACTCTCCGTTTCCAATGCGAAACTCACCGCCGAACGTGGAAGATAATCAGGAGACCGTTCGGCTAATGTCGGCAGCGGACGAGGCGGTGGAAGAGCCCAGCGACTCCCCGGTGTTCTTGTCGGACCGTCCCGAGACAATAAGTATGCAGCAGACAGCGTTCAAGGAATTTTTTTCTACGTGAAGAAAATATCAGATAAATGGTTTTGATTCAGATTTTCAGGCTGAGATTCATGTCCTGCAACCGGCATTGGACGGCGCCGCGAAAGAGATTGCTGGTAGCGAGGCAGTTGTCGCCGATGAAGGTGATGATGAGGATGCAAGTCAACTTGCTGACAACGCGCCAGGTACTATCGAACCTAAGGTCACAAGATACATCATAGCTTGCCCGTTCGTTTAGTTGACGTATGAGTTTGTCTGTCTGTCTGTCTGCCTGCCTGCCTGCCTGTCTGTTCGCCTCTCTGCCTGTTTGTCTGTCTGTCTGTCTGTCTGTCTGTCTGTCTGTCTGTCTGTCTGTCTGTCTGTCTGTCTGTCTGTCTGTCTGTCTGTCTGCCTGCCTGTCTGTCTATCTGTCAGGTCTGTCTGTCGGTCTGTCTATCTGTCTGTCTGTCTGTTTGTCTGTATGTCTGTCTGTCTATCTGCCTTGTGGTCATACAGTGCATGGCGTTTAGTTTCGAATGTTTTCAGCGCTGCCTGAGAAGCTGGCTCATGATACGTCTGACTCCGAAGTCTATGACAAATTCGTGCTGAACGCTGCCGGTAAGTTTGCTTGATCAGGATCCTTTTCTTGAAATAATCAGGTGTTTTTGTCAGTAGTGCTTTGTTATTTTTTATTTAATTTGTATTGCGTGTAAATAATTTTTTATGTTTTTTAGTTTATTTATTACTATTTTTCATCAATTTTTTTATGAATTTTTTATTGATTATTATGGTTAATTTTTTATTGTGTGTACATGCAGGAGCTTCAGTGGCGGAATCTGCACACAGTCCGGCTGCGCACCACCTGTCTGTGGACAACATCGAGAACCGCTCCACCACCAAGCACAGCAAGCGAAAACGCCTGAAAACAGTGCGCCGCAACCAGCTCGACACCAGCGCGGACAACTCGGTGACGAGTGTGCTGCATCAGCCGACCTCGTCCATGGAAACGATTCTGTCCACGTTTAAGCCGTTTCCCCGGTCCAGCAACTCGTCCGAGGCGTCTACCAGTCAGCAGCAGCTCCCGATTCCCGAGCCGAAAGCCCCGCCAAGTCCCAAGGGGTTGCGACGAGTACGGAGCGAATTTTACACCCCGACCAGTATGCAGTCGTCGGAGACGTCGCTGGAATTTGTGAAGTCTGTGTCTGCCATTTCGCCGTCGGTGGTCACGGTGGATAGCAGTTCGAATGCCAAATCCACTGGGGCTGGTGATAAGACGCATAGCGAGCCGAATTTAGAAAACTGGGAGCACCAGCGACGGGCGTGCGACGACCCTCTGGGAGTTAATCGTGGGCGGGATTCCCCTGAAACCGAACTTGTTGCTGTCCCTGGTACGAATAATGTTTATCTGTATGTTGTCTTGTTAACCTATCTTGTCTGTCTGTCTGTCTGCCTGTCTTCCGCCTGTCTGTCTGTCGGCCTGTCTGTCGGCCTGTCTGTCTGCCTGTCTGTCTGCCTCTCTGCCTCTCTGTCTGTCTGCCTGCCTGTTTGTCTGTCTGTCTGTCTGTCTGTCTGTCTGTCTGTCTGCCGGTTCGTCTGTCTGTTTGTCTGTCTGTCTGTCTGTCTGTCTGTCTGTCTGTTTGTTTGTCTGTTTGTCTGTCTGTCTGTCTCTATCTGACTGCCCGGTTCTTCGTCCTTTCGTCTTTCCACGACTGCCGCAGGAGTGTGCCAGTAATCGGTTTCTCTCCCCTAGATCCGGACATTGAACCCCCTCAAGCTCCCCGCCAGCGCACGGTGTTGCGAGCTCGGAGAAATTTGTTGCCCCGTGAACGAGGCGCGCGCGATGCGGTCAGCAGCAGTGATAGCCAAAGACCAAGTACATCGCGACAGCCACCGTTCGGGGCCTTCATTGTTCCCGCAGAAGAACCGAGCCATTGGTGAGTATTTTCCTTGGCACCTTTTAACATGTGCAATCAAGATGAATCAAGTTGATTTATTGGTCTAGGACAACGGAAGACGAAACAACTCACATTGCTCTTCATCCAGACCCCGAGTCTGCCCACCGACGGCTACTGGAGGCGTCCTCCTCGGCACAGGCTCGTAAGTCACTTCGAAATATTGCAGCAATAGATTTTCATTTAGTTGAAATTCTGCTGATACAATGTAGGAGAGTCAGCGGAAGCGCTTTCACGAACTGAACGAACAATACGGGGATCCATTTTATGTGAGTCGGTGTGGTAATTCAGTTAGACACATAGACCGATGGTACAGATAGATAATAGCTGGACGGTTAAACAGACGGACAGACAAACAGACAGACAAACAAACTGTCAGTCAAACAGTCAGACATGCAGGCAGACAGACAGACAGACAGACAGACAGACAGACAGACAGAAAGACAGAAGCAGACAGACAGAGGCAGACAGATATTAGGATTATATCGTTTCTTTTGGCATTTGTTCTGAAGCTAGAAATTTTTCTCTGCAGTACGAAGAGAGCGGGAAAATCGTGCATTGCTGCGACTAGATCCGCCGGATCCGCGAGCTCGTCTAGAGTCTCTGACTAATAGTCGGGGTGTGATGCGGACCCTGCAGTCCTGGCTGGCCGGTGCGCCACCTTTGCCGTCTCATCTTACCGATGACGTTCCAGAAGGTATAGAGCCTGCTCAAGTTGCATGCTTAGGAATTGCCATACACCGTAAATTTAGCGTTGGATGTTGTTTTTCGTCCCGCAGGAAGCTGGCCGTTGCAGCTGCTGGAACGGCCACTTACGTCACGGACTTCCGTTGATGAGGAGACCGGATTGTGAGTTGTGTGTCAGACTTACGATCTCCTTGTCGCACTCGATAGTCATCGACTTATTGATGGGATAGATAAATTGTCTAATTGTCTGCCTGAATGTGTGTCTGCCTGCCTGCCTCCTTGTCTGTCTGCCTCCCTGTCTGTCTTTCTTTCTGTCTGTCTGTCTGTCTGTTTGTTGTCTGTCTGTCTGTCTGTTGTCTGTCTGTCTGTCTGTCTGTCTGTCTGTCTGTCTGTCTGTCTGTCTGTCTGTCTGTCTGACTGTCTGTCGGGCTGAGTGTTTGTCTATCCGTTTGTCTGCGTGCCTGCTTGCCTGCCTGCTGTGTCAGCCAGTCGACGTATTTTTGTGCAATGTGTTCTCTCTTTTTTCTGTTCAGGAACCGATATTCTCCGCAAGAATCCACAGTCTCAATTGAGAATCACCCGACATCTCAGTCAGACTCCTCACGACCATTCGATCACCATCTTACTCATCATCAACGAGTTCTCCTCCGAGCGCCGCGCAGTCGCTTCTCCGGCGGTCTCACCAGCAACCCTTTGTGGCAAGGCGACGACGCCATTCAAGAGTATCCCGTTTCAAGTGAGCGCGCTCTCGCGGAAGCCGCGGAACTGGAAAGACGCCGCGAAATGTGGCAGCTGCTTCCGGAGACATCGCCCCGCCCCCTGACGCCTCCGCCGTCGACCTCCCGGGCAGCCGTGGAAGCGTCCCTGCTGCGGGCTTTCAACAGCGGCGCTGACGACCGGTCAGTTAAAACGTCGTTGGATTCTCCTTTGATTTCATTCGAGATTTGGTTTGTTGTAGTTCAGTTGATATTCTGTTTACTATTCTGATGTATTAATCGCACCCATAGGTCAGAAAGCGTCTGGGAGTATCGACTGGGACCGAAGTCGTGGAAGGAGCTCTTCAGCGAGGACAGTCTGACGCGGAATCATCCGCGGGTGCGCTTCCAGCGCCCCCTGTATAAACTCTCCATCTGCCCGTGGTTCAAACAGCCCAGGGAGATCAATCTGCATCTGGATCGGCTGACCCTGACGGCGCTGTTCGACCGCACGCGGACCGTGCTGGACTGTGTGGTGGGGATTATCCTGGCGGTGGCTGTCGGAGCCATGGGTGCAGTGCTGCTTTCGAGGAGCTACGTGTTTGATCTGTGGGCTTTCCTTCTGTGCTTCGTGATGGCGGGCTGTCAGTATTCGTTGCTGAAAAGCGTCCAGCCTGATGCCGCATCACCGACGCATGGATTTAACCGCATCGCCGTTTACAGCCGTATGTCTGTCTGTCTGTC
>LRSR01002950.1:0-12238 GCA_001579985.1 Hypsibius dujardini
AATTCATTGATTGTCCCAAACATAACCAACAGCAGAGCACCTGTTTCTTCCCACAACGCAGCGGTACGGTCGAACGAACAGGTCGCAATGAGTTGCCCGAATAGTGGATGAGACCAGGTGACTTTCCAAACCGATCCCGCGTGGGTCTAAAGGAGAAGAACCAGACTGCGGAAGGAGAACGACGGAGGAAATGAGAGTCGTCCTTGATAAAAATTACCTTCCAATTGGCCATGCATTTCCACTGGCCGTCCTCCTGTAAATCCCAAACCTACAAAATAAACCAATTTCAAGATGCATTTATAAAATTAGAAAAAGCTTAGGAGGGATTTTACCTTAACGCTCTGATCACTGGAGCAGGTGGCCATTCTTCGGCCGTAGTAGTCGAGCGCAACATCGTGAATTAAATCCTTGTGCTCCGCCGGAATAGGCAGTGCCAGACTCATGTCTGCGGAAAAGTGAACAAAAATTGTCAAGAAAGTGGAGGATAAAGGAAGGAGCAGAAAAGCAAAAGAAACGAATTTTTGGGTTTGTCGCTGCTGAGCTGACGTTGAAATTGAAGTGCAGTGCCTGTAGCGAGTGCTGGGTTTGATTGGTTGATTGCCAAGTGGATTCACAGGTTTTAACGAAATAACGTGACAATCGACCAATCAAGCAATCATGAGTCAGACCAGGTTATTTCAGCATATCAATCAACTAAGCGTGCAAGAATTTTGTTCTACAAATCAGTTCTAGTTTCTAAGGGGCATGTTCTAACTGTTAAGCTCTTAAATTCCCCATAAGATCCATGTTTTTTCAGCTAAGTTATGGAACTGCCATTTAAACCTTCGTGTTCTTTCCTCTAATCTGTTGGGAATTAAAGAGGAAATCGTCTTTGGTTGGAAATGAACAAATGTCATTGCGAAATCTGTCGGTATATTTATTTATAATTTCTACAAAATTGAAAATTCCATCCTCGAACAAAAATAACATTTGAAATCGGCAAGGATTGTTTACGTTGAATTGTGAGAATCTTCTGCGGAAAGTTGATGGCGACCCCAAATGAGGCTTCCACGGTAGGTGGAGTTGCACACTTTCACTCGCTCGCTCTCCTTCTTATTTCCAAGTTATGCGTCTTTTCTAGATTCCAGTCCAGGCGTCAAAGGCAGGGGCAGCATCCGCGGATAGCGCCCCGAAGCCAGTCAGCGCGCGACTTCAGAAACGAATGGCCTGGTGGCACGCCGACCATGAAAAACGTCTCGGCATTTCACAGTCGCAACTCGCCGCGAATCCTTTGACGAACCTCCCACCTGGTTGGTGGATATCCAATTTTTTATTACTTTAGCATTTCGACAATATTACTTTCGTTAGGCGAAACCGGTCCAACGCCAGTAAAGAAGCCTGGAAATCCAAAATACCCACCACGTAAGTTAACTGTATGAGGGCTCGTTTGATTGATGTATTGCGAGCATTTGCTGTATTGTGCTTTTTGGCAACGGCAATCAATCAATCCATCTGCGGTTGTGCTTGCAAATTAGCCAATCAATTGTCGCTTGATTGATGTATTGACGGCACTCTCCATATCAAAGAATAAATGACTAAATGAACTCATGACCGGTCAAATGAAGTCATTTTTGGCAAATGAATCAATCAACGAATGAATCAACCAACCAATCGCTGTGTTACTGCACCTTGAATGCTGCCACAGATGGCATGGAACTCAAATGTCTGTTAATAATTCAAGCAACCTGAAGGCATCTACATCTACTGTTCGGTTCTTTTAGGCGAAACGGCCAATCCTGCAGCTACCTATGATCCCGCGGAAGTTAAACTTCGGCGGCAAAAGAAGAAGGAGGCCCAAACGTTTACGATCTTCGTCGGTCAGATCCCCTTCGACGCGAACGAGGATGATGTCCGGAAAATGTTCGAAGCTGCAGGTAAAGTGATTGGAAAATGTCAGCATATCTCTTCCACTCTGTAGATTTGATGAGGCAACGCTTAATTAACATACCCGACTTTGTGCTTTAGGCAAAATTAAGGTCTTTCGGTGGCGGATTAACGAGAAGACTAAGAAGTTCAAAGGCATGGCATTTGTCGAGTACGAGAACAAGAATGCCTTCCGCGTAAGGATCCTCCAATGTGTCTGTCTGTTTCCATTTCTGCCTGTCTTTGTCCGTGTCTGTCTGCCTGCCTGCCCGCCCGCCTGCCTGTCTGTCTGCTTGCGTGTTTGTTTGTCTTTTTCTTTTTCCGTATGTCTGTCTATTTGCTTGTCTGACTGTCTACACGTTTGTCTTCCTGTCTGTCTGCATGCATGCTTCCTGGGCTGTATGTTTCCCTGCCTGCGTGTGTGAATTTCTGCCTGCCTGTCTTCTCGTCCGCTTGCTTGTCTTCTCGTCCGCATGAATATCTCATTGCCTGCCTGTCTGTTTGTTGGGCTACGTGTCTGCCTGCTTGTCTGTCTGCCATTCTACATTATTCTTTGTGTCTTCGCGTCGCAGCGAGCCTTCCAACTGCACCACGCTCTGGTGAACGGCCGGAAAATCAACGTGGAGGCCACCATCATCGGCGGCCGGAAAAGCCGCATCCGCGCCGAACACATAAAAGAATGGTCCGCCCGGATGCAAAAGGAGGGCGCTGAAATGTTGGCTAACAAGGTGGCTAAAGGCGTGGCTATTCCGCCGAGAGAAATCAAATCCACTACCGAGGGAAGTGACGACGGCACTGAACCCACCTCGAACGCCTCGAAGAAACGCACTAAGGACGAAACCGTTGACGGGGAAGAAACTGCTGGAAAGATCGAAGAGGTGAACGGTGCTAAAGCGACTTGCAAACGACCGAAACAGGATGGCGGAAAACGGCAACCGAATCTGCCGGCTCGTCCGAGGGAAGACCACCGTTTCACTCATCCCTTCCCCAAGCCGCAGCTACAGCGGGGAGGTTTCTCACCGGGTGCTAGAGGACGCGGTGCTGGTGTTGGTCGTGGTCGAGGTTTGGGAGGACCTCCACGGCCGTTGGTGGAGGAAAAGTCCACGACGGAGGCGGTTACACAGGAGAACACTGTCAGTTCCACGAGCGCGACCACGACAACGAAAACAACAGAGACTGCAAAGCCGAGGTTTGACAAGGCAAAGTCCTTCAAGCCTTACGAGAGGCCGGTCGTCGTGTCGGGGGTGAAGCCGAAAGAGAGCCATCTAGCCGCGGCTGTGGACATCCCGCGGCTCCATATCAAATTCCCCGAGTAGTTTATATTGTACTATCCATGGTCCCATCATGTCTGTGGTAACTTTTTATGGTTCGAGGAAACTGAGTATCTCAGTATCAAACCTTGCACTCCAGCTCCAGCGCATTAACACGAGCAAACTGACCCACAGCCTCCATACTCAGCTCAATATTCTGTTTGCGGGGTAGGTTTTGGCGGGAGGAGATTCATTCAGTCCAAGCAAAGGTGCTCCAATTACCAGACAACCACGCCAACGGATAGAAAGTTGACAAATCAGCAGGTGGACAGGTTTTCCTTGAGTCAGACCGGTGTACAGACGGACATGCAAACAGACAGACACATATTGAAAAGGCAGATAGAAGAATTAATAGACAGGCACATAAATAGACAATACATATTGGCATTTATCCAGTTAACAGACAACGAAACACAGCAGTCACGGCACTGAGAAAAAAGCGGGGTTGTACACTGCACTTCAGCAAAACAAATTACATTTCAGAACCGAGCCATGTCTTACTTAAATCTTGAAAGATAACTCATTGCGGATTAGAACTGTTAAAACCATCTACGATCCATCTGTAAAAGAATTTAAAGAATCCAGTTCGCAATCTTAAAGCTTAACAGCTGCCTGCCAGTATTATCTAGTCCAGAACACCCTCCCTCGAGTCGGTCGAGTTAACCCAGTTTCTGCACGATATAAAATTCATTCAAAACCGACACCACAGTCCCTAACGCTGCCGAATACTTCCTGGCGTCCTCCATGAGGGCCGCCACAAACATCGGGTCTTGTGCGTCTTCCTTCCGTTCCGCCAAGGCCACAATAAAGTCCTTCCGGTTGGGGAGGGCGTAGAGCGCCGCACCAAAGGCCGCTCGCACGACGAAGCCATGGAAGGGCTTGAGCGACGCGATGTAGGCTAAACTCGCACATTCTCCAGTTTCTTTGTCGGACGACAAGAGTTCCATCAGGAAGACATCCACAAACGTCAGACTTCGTTTCAGCCACAGCAGTGCCTCCGTCGGACTCGGTCCCGGCAGCTTCGTAAGGCTCGACTGCTCGTGGAGGACCAGCTCTTGGAGCGTACCTGCGAAAAACCGAAACGCCGATCATTGATCATCAAAAATTCCTTAATTAATATTGCTACTATTAACTACACAGTAATACGGCACTATTACATCATTTCCAAACGGTATTGCGCGGTTTAGATGGTTGATATCCCGGCTTTTTATTTTAAATAAAATACACAAACAATACAAAGCGATAACCTTCTCTTTGAGTCGTTCAGTGTAATCTTTCCAATATGCTTCTATACTTAAAATCCGTATATGCGTAAATTTTAGAATAACCAGAGGTTGTTTTTAAATAAATGATTTTTCATTCAGCTGCAAATTGAGCATAAGTTAAATGAAAATATTGACAATGCAAAAAACTATGTAAAACAAATTCAAGAGTGATAATTTTTCAGTTTGGTCTTATATGAGATATTTTAAAATATAATTTAAATACAGTTGATTAAATAGCAATAATTGGCATACCGGTTTCCAGAGGGAACGTGGAATGGTGCGTGCGCAGTTTGGCAATGTTTCCATTCAGATCTGCCTTGACGGGGCTGAAGGCGCGTCCGCCCATCAGATCGAGAATTTTGGGGATCTCCTGGCAAGCCTCGAGGAATGGCACGGTGGGAATGTGGTGGAGCTCCGAGTCGGTCATGTGCACGTCGGTGAATGAGACGGGCATCTTTGAGAAGAATGTCAGGGGACGAGCTGTTGCTGCGACAGGGCCGGAGGATATGACGGGATGATGGTCCGGAATAGAGGGATTGAGCGTGGGGGCAAGGGCGGGGAAGTCTACGGTGTAGTCGCCGTTGCCGCCGTCGAGAGCGTCCCGGAGGAGCTCCATGTCTGGAAGGGTCGCGACCGGAATCGAGACAATGTCGGTCTACAAATAAAAAAGGCCAAAGTATTGCGTAGTGTTTGTCTGAATTCCTTTCGGTCGGTTAGTTGCCTACATGTCTGTTCGACTAATTTACCTGTTTGTCTGAATGTCTGTAAGAGTGTCTGTTAATCTTGTCTGTCTGTCTACCACACTGCAGCTGACCCGTCCGAAGTTGTCTGCTAACACTCTGTCTGTGTGTCTGAATGTCTGAATATCTGAATATCTGAATGTCCGAATGTGTCTGAATGTCTGAATGTTCGACGAAGAAATGTCTGGAACGGTCAAAATGAATGCCTTACCGATGAGCTAAGCGATGACTCCTCCGAGGCGGCGTTCCTCGCCGGAATTCCCGCTCCACTCACTTCCTGCCTGGAATCAACGTGGTGAGCACTGCCTTTGCGTAGACTTTCAAACAGTTGGTTCACTTCAGCAACCGCGTTCTCAACGAATGTCCCACCACCACTAACCCCACCGGAAGTAGGATGAACGTGAACGGGAACTTGCAAGGAAAAGTGGTGAGATCCTTTAGCCGGTACATTGCTGTCCCCTTGACCGGCTTCCCCAGCGTTTGATACCTGCAGTCAAAGTCGCATTGCATTAAACAACACAAATATGCATGCCCATTACGAGGGAAGCGATTAAGATTAATTCACCAATCAATGAAAGGTCGAAATGCTAGACTACTAGTACTACTGACTACCTTCTCCTGGAGAAAGACACGTTCAATCCTCCCGGGACGTAACAACGTATTCAACATCTTCAAACGCGGCACTGCCTGACTGCCTAGCTCCGCCATCTCCGAATCGGTATCCAAGCAGTCCTCTCCAGACGCAGCGGAGCGTACTTTTTGCGCCTGCAAAGGAAGAAATGTCTATGCTTTTTCGTTTAGGAAATTGTAAACGATGTAATAGGATTTAAGGCACTGACGTAAGGAGGGTAGCGCCCATACGGCCCCTCAATGTACCCTGGGACCTTCATAATTCCGTGGAAAAATATGTGCCGACGATTCCCTTTTTGGTCAATCGATTGCGAAGACTTCCATTCAAGACAACAGCCCCATTGAAAGAGGACGGGAAGAGTAGTATAGGCACATGCAGTGCGATGTGCAGACACGAGAAAGATTACGCCACGTTTTCAAGTGTTGTTGTGGTACTGAATATAGTGTAGTTGCCTATGACGTCACTTCCCATCTATACCCCATCTACGCCTCCAGATGGCGTAGTGATACAACTGTACCTGCATCGAGATCTAGTTACTCCTTCTCTTTTCGCCTAATCTAAATTCGGTCACGCAGGAAAGCAGATAGATTATGGAACAGAGTGTAAGCATCTTGTTCAGCTAAACGGGAATCGCACAATTCTAAACGACGATAAACAACGCACAGTCATACTAGTACTATAGCGGAAACGTTCATCAAGTTTTTCCTCAACAATTAGTGCCGATGATAGTTAGATTTTTTTGCAAAATGCAACTGTTGGGTGGTGCTTTTACTTACACTATATCTATATATTTAAAAATTGCTTCAATTTTATTTCCCAGGTGAGGTAAGGACCATCAAACTGGATCAACATAAGGAAACTACATGCTTTTTTCTGCAATTTTTTACCACGGTATTTTTGGAAACTGTTGATCCACGCTGGTTCCAGCGACAGGCATTCGCACAAATGAGGAGGTTCAATGGAAGACTCGCCGACATTCCGTAAACATCACATGAATTATTCACCGGAAAGGGGTTTTGCGCTTGTCTTTAAAGGAGGGACGACAATTAGCCAAGGCGGTAAAAATGGCAGTACATGCCTTCCGTAAGATTTGCCTTGTTGAGATCAAGCGTCTAGAATGTTGCAAATATACCCGCTCAATGGGTATGTATAAAAGATGGTATTTGTAGTTTGTAATTAGTAGCTGTCTTTAGTATTTAGTAGTTTCTTAATTACATTTTTCAGTTGTACTTTTATTCAGTAATTACGTGGTTATACATTCTAATTGTAGATTTTTGTTTGTATTTATTATGTTTTTAATTGAATGTAAATGTCATTTTTAATCAATATGGTCGATTCCCTGATCACTGAAAATACAATTAAAAAGTTCAGCTGAAAAATACAACTTCAAAACTATGCAATTACTAACTACCACTACCATGTTTTATACATACCCGCTCAATTTGATTCCCTAGAACAACCCTTCAAGCAGTGTACATGATTTGAGGGACGTGTGGTCAGATTTCTCTCTCTTCTTCCTGTACACACGCCATATCATTTTGACCAGCGAGGTCAGTGAAGCGTTTATATTGCGGAATAATGATACATTTTCTTCCGCCGTCCGTCCGTCCATCCACGCATGGGTGTGGAGTGGATGGATGAATATATGTGTTTGTGCGTGCATGATGATGATACCTCTTTTGGTTTTGTCTTTCGCAACTGTCGCGTCATTGTTGACACTCAAAATGGGGGCCTTTGGGAGTAATCAGTGTACTAGTGCATGTGGCTGTGGTTGGGTGTGGTGTCTGGTCTGGTGGGTGTGTGTGTGTGTGGTGTCGGGATGGTCAAGGCAAACGTGTTGTTGATGCAATGAGATTGACCAGCTGCGCCCGCAGAATCCAACGTTGGATTGTAGTACGTGTCCAGTATAAATAATACTAGCAGTTATTCGACTAGCGACTACCATTCCCGATCGTTTCTTAATTACCCACATCCCATGCAAGCATGCATATTGCGTAATAGAGGAAATGCAAAAATATTTCTTTATTTGAGATTGCATGCGTTTAGTTTGTCTTACACTGCGCCGCTGCTGCTTGGAACAAAACTGTAGTAGTGTGAAATTACGGACGCACGAAAGGGGTGACAACTGTTTTGTTGTGAGGACGTTATAGTGTCGCAAAAAAATGTCATTAAATACAGATTACGTAGTTTTTCAAGTCAATTTTATATGTGATTACTGGGCTAATAACATTGTAAGATAATCGGACTTGCATCATATCCGACAGCGGTTCATAAAAGTTAATCTAATTCTCTATATTATTCTATGATGCACCTCATCGTTGTTTGCCGAATATTATTGCTACCAATATTCCACAGACAACGGTTAGCTGCATCATAGGAGCTACTCAAGTTTTGCTTGAAGTATCGCTTTGGCTTTGATGATCTACGGCGAATTTTGACCGTGGACTAGATGTGGCGGTGCATCAAGTTTGCCCTATTGCACAAAGGTCCTCGAAATTTGAGATAGAACTGACCATTCCTAATTAACTTAAAAATGCCTGATGCGCGGAAGTTCCTGCGATACCGCTTATGTATAAAATTGATTGGAGCCCGCTCGTTCAAACGACTGCCTGATTTGCCGATTTTGCAAGTTGAAAGCATATACAATATAGTACTCGTATTATAGCCCGTGTATGAAAACAAAAGCGAGCAGACTGCTCGCTCGAAGATACACATTTCAGGACGCGATTTCTTAATAATAATGGACAAATAAAAGTAGCAATTCCAGTTTTTACCCCGGCTAGTTCGTACGAGAGTGACGTATATTCACTATATGGTATATAGAAGCGAAGTCCGGTCGGACAGGAGGCGCAAACGTCTGCCAAGGCGGAGTTCCAGACTTGGCCATGCACATGATCATCGCGAAAGGGCGGAGGAGCGGTATCATGGTCATAGGAGGGCGAGTCTTGCATGGCGACGGGTTTCTCGTCTGTCTGTCTGTGTGCCTGTGTGTTCGTCTGTCGGTCGTCTGTCTGTCCGTCTGTCTGCCCATCCGGATGAAAAACTGCCAAAAGTGGCGTCAGTGTGGCGGGACCGCCGGAGGCCCTCCTCTGCGAGATATATGGCCATGGTCGTTGATCAACTTGTCCATCTTTCTCTTTTGCCTTTCCCTTCCGTCCCGTCCTGATGTACTTATGATGAGTAGTTGTTTCATCTTTTGCGACCATCTATCTCCCATCTACCGCGGTACCTACTAGTAGGTAATGTACCTGTCGCCCGGAGGCCTGGTCAGTCTTTCACTTTTGACCAGCGATTATCTACACCACGGTCTGTCTGTCTTGTCTGTCTGACTGCATGTCTGTTTTAGCTCAAAAATTTTACGCTGTCAATTCCACTTTGTCCGGTCTTCCTGGGCACCACTCTCCTTCTTATTCTTCTTCGTCCATCCCCGTCCGTCCGTCCCAGTTCGACGGAGCACGACAATGACGGCGGGTCATGGAGCGTTTCGGCGACGCTCGCTGGACATACGGCACATAGGGCGTATCCTTGTCTGGAGGCAGGCAGACCGGTAGACAGACAGACAGCAGGCATGCAGACGGAAGGCGAGCGAGAACCTGCACCGGTAATTGCGGGGTTGTGGAGCGGTTAATGATTAATGAACTCTCGGCGATGATGAGGAGGATGGACTTGGACTTTGAAGGTACTTGTGCCGTGCCTTGGGCGCTATAGGACACCTAGGGACATTATTATGAGCTTAGATATACAGGCTCCATAGTCTGTGCACATTGACGCGGAAAATTCGGACGGCAAAACAAGCAAAAGCCACGGAAACATGGACGCCCATGGACTCCGTTTTCCTGTCTACTCCCACGTCTACTTGTCTGTCTGTCTGTCTGTCTGTCTGTCTGTCTGTCTGTCTGTCTGTTTACCTTTGAACTGGCTACCTCTTGACTGGCTGTCTGTCGCCTGCCTGCCTGCCTGCCTGCCTGCTTGCCTGCCTGCTTGCCTGTTTGTCTGTATGTCTCTCTGCCAGCCTTTCTACAGATCTACCTACCAACCTACTAATTGTCTGGGTGATTGACTGTCAACAAGTCGGCCGGACTAGTTGTGTGTTTGCTTGTTTGTCTGCGTCTCGGTCTTTCTTTCTGTGGATCTGCTATTCTACCTGCCTGTATTCCTGCCTGAATGTTTGCTTGTCTACCTGCAGGGTTGTTTTTGAGTTCGAGTGTCTGCCTGGCTACGATATCAGCTCGATACCTTTCCTAGGCTGTCTCCGTCGGGAGCCGGACGGCACGAATGCGCACAAAGACGAATATACCTGCCCTTCATTAACAATTATCTTTGGCCTTTGTTCGGCAAGCGCACCGACCTTTGAGGGCTGTACCGTCTCATCACACCCCCGCTCCTTCCTCCTACAGGAAGTCAATTTACTCCATAGAGGATTTATCGTGCATGAAGGATGGATCTGCAAAGAAAACCTCGCGTCTATCCTTCTCGTGATCGTTCTGCGCGGGAACCTCTGGTGTTCAACGCATCGACAGGAAAGAGGACAAATCTGGAGATTGACAGCCCCAAAGCTTGAAATAAAATAAAAATAAAAATATGATTCGTCTTCGACTTGACATACTGGAAGGCTATAGGCAATGCTCACGTTTAGATAATTTGAAAAAAGCGGAGCAATTTTTTTCCCAAAATATCAACTGTGAAATTATTTTCATGATCAACCGCAGTTTACTCCTCCCCTGGGGGTACTGAGGGGCTTACCGTGTACAAATCAACTTGATAATATTCAGCTGACGAGGCTGATTAGCACCTTCGAGACCCATCATTTTCTCGTTACTAACCTCGCGGCCGTCGAAATTAACCTCGTCGTCGACGGAACACTACATAATTACGTGTTCATGTAGACGAATTTACCCCTATACGAGGGCTCCGATTGAGACGTCACTGCACCCACATCTGTCGCGATCGTAATAAACGGGACTTCGCATTAAACTGTTTATAGATTATAGAATATAGATTCTATCTATCGGCTCCAAGCAATCCTCGAGAAAAATTTATGAATTTCCTTCTTTTGTGTCTGTGTCTGTGTCTGTGTCTGTGTCTGTGTCTGTGTCTGTGTCTGTGTCTGTGTCTGTGTCTGTGTCTGTGTCTGTGTCTAGGTTTGGGTCTATGTCTGTGTCTGTGTCTGTCTACCCGCTAACCATTGCAAACCCCTTGACGCCAGACAGTGAATCAACTGCGTTTTGTCGTTTTAAAACTTCATTTCGCCAATACAAAAGCTTCCAACAATGCACGTAAGAGGAGGCTGTTAGGTTGACGCAACATCGGCAAAGACCCCATCCGGATTACAAGCGCCATCGTTGTGCATCCCGTCAGAGGGGTGTCCCCGTCCGACCGCCGTACAAGCAAGAAAGACATCGCGTCAGGTCACCGCAGGGTGTCGCGTCGCCGTGACAGTTTATCTTTTGACAGACCATTGTCCGGTATTGTTCCTGTGGAACAATGTGGCGCGCAGTCGCAGCCGTCCGCGTTGAACAGAGTCATTTCCCCGTGAGCGCGCGCCTCTCTCACCTGATGGAATTTTCACTACCTTCACTGTCTGTAAAAGAGTAATAGTCGTCAAACTTTACAATTGTCTGGGGACAGTACGAATCTTTGGTCAAACCAATGTCTGGAGGCTAGGCTTGCACTAATGTCGACGGAGATAAAAAGATTACACCACGTAAGGCATTTTGAAATGGATGAAAATGTTGTAATCCTTCTGGAGAGAGTGATGTCCTTAGGAGCGGTCCTTGAGGTAAAGAGGGGCTAATAGCTTCTCCTGGCCCGGCATTATTATCGCCACTACTGTGCTGGCCATCTGGTTCTTCAAATCAATGGGCTTCCTCTTGAATCAGATGGTGTATTGTTCCATAAACACAGCAACAAAGTCAACATCCATCAAGGATTTGACCTTCACGCGACATGGATGTCCTGCTCTGTAATGGGTCTTTAGAGTAAACCTTGCCGCAACTTGTCCAAGCAGCTCTTACATATAGTTCAATTTCAAGTAACATGTATGTACTGTCTAATCCTTGTTTTTAATTTCTGAGAATAATTTTTTTGGGCTTACACGTCGCGAGAGAAGCAAAAAAGACTCTCGAAGCTCCTCCAATCACGTCAAATTAAGAAGAGAAGGTGAAACGAGACGCGCAAAACATCTTCTCCTCTGTTCCGTATTAACAAGAAAGCGCCAAAAGTTCTTTGAGTCGGAGAAAATTTCATTGGGAAAAGTGATATAATTGCTGTGTTTCTTAAAAGGAGCCTGTTGAGTTGTACGCCGGAATCGGTATCGATGAACTTGTGCAAGTGGTAGTACATTTGGTAGTGCGTTTGGCCCGTTGGGCGTTTCTTCCAGCTATTCTTACT
>LRSR01002953.1:0-14023 GCA_001579985.1 Hypsibius dujardini
TGTCTGTCTGTCTGTGTGTCTGTCTGTGTGTCTGTGTGTCTGTGTGTCTGTTTGTTGGTCTGTCTGCCTGCCTGTCCGTTTGCCTGTCTGTATATCTGTTCTGTCTGTCTGTCCGTCTGTCTGTCTGTTTGTATGACTGTCCGTTTGTTTATCTATCCGGTTGACTGATGTATTTTTGTCTTCCTGTTCAGTCTGCCTTTCTGTTTGACTGTCTAGAATCCGACATACGGCTTATTTAGGATACATACAGACACATAATCTCGATTTTTTTAATTATTCAGAGTTGTTTTGAACCAACAAATAAGTAACGAAGTAAAGAATTGCTATGCAATTTTTTCAGATTCGGCCGGTGACAAGTCATTCTTTTTTAAGTCGAAGCTGCCGTCAGTGGAGCTCATCCACTTGTAGCTGGGTGGACACACGATGTTAATCAAACTCCGAATATTCCGATCGCCTGGTGAGTGGCAAATTGGAAATGCCAGAAGAATGTGTTGAGCAACTTGATTCACTTTATCTTGGATCAGCACGCGAATGCTCCTGGAACATTCATTCAATCACTCCATTTGTCCGCTGGTCTCTGTACAACTACGTGTCTGTTTGTCTGTTCTGTCTGCCTGCCTGTCACATCTGTCTGTCTGTCTGTCTGTCTGTCTGTCTGTCTGTCTGTCTGTTTGTCTGTCTGTCTGTCTGTGTCTGTGTGTCTGTTCGTGTGTCTGTCTGTCTGTCTGTCTGTTTGTCTGTCTGTCTGTCTGTCTGCATGTCTGTAAATTCATTTGACAAACTGGGGAAAAAAACTTACGAGTCTGGGTCGTCCATCGGTGTCAGATAGTCCGCCTCGCACCCACGCTCCTCTATAGTCGTAGCACGGAATGACTCCGGTTTAGGCGGGAAGGCTATCGTTTTAGGGATGATATTTCGGAATGACCCAAAGTCGACGTAAATCGGTAAGGACTGGTTAATGTAGATCCAACGAATATGTTTTAACTGCTTGAAAAGCTTTGAGTCCACACAGGGCGAGGGCATGTATTGCAAACCAAGGTGTCTCAACTTCGATCCCCCAGTAGCACCGAACGCGGGCTGCACATCACCAAAGCGATTCTTTCCGAAATAGAACGTCTCCAGATTTGGAAGTTCTTCTAACGCGCCTGGATCGATGTCCACGATATTGTTGCCTGACAAGCTAATCATTTTTAGATTGGTGAGTCCACCAAAGTCATTGGCACCTGAAATTGAAACACAGACTGAGCGACGGCAGTCTTACAATAATTCAGACAGTCAGGTAGGCACACAGACAGTAAGAGAGATAGACGACCGACAGACAGGCAGACAGACAGATAGACAAACAGACAAACAAACCAACTGATAAACAGGCAGGCAAACAAACAGATAGACCGACAGACATCCAGACAGACATCCAGACAGACATCCAGACATAAAGACAAACAGACAGACAGACAAGCAGACAGGCAGACGGAGCGACCCACCGACGGACGATATTTCATTTCGCGATAAATCTAAGCGCTCCAATGCCTTCAGAGTTGAAAGGCCATCCGGTCCAACCGATTGAAGCAGATTATACCGCATCCTGAGTGTTTTCAGGTTTCTCAAAGGATACAGGATCTCCTTCGACGGTATGTCGGTGATGATGTTGTATGAGAGATCGAGATTGATGAGGGCAGGAATGGATGCATTGACGAATGCATAGAAGATGGAACTTTTTAGGTAGCCCTGATTCAGAAAAAACGTTTCAATGTTTGGCGGAAGGGTGCTTAGAGCGTGGGGTCGGAAATTCGGAGCCTGACTTTCCGACTTTATGCAGAATGACATGTTCAGGAGCTTTATGGAATACTGTAATGCAGAAAACAACACTTAGCTATCAGCAGCAACCAAATACAAGTCAAACAAACAGACAGACACACAGACACACAGACACACAGACAGACAGACAGACAGACACACAGACACAGACACACAGACAGACAGACACACACACACAGACACAGACAGACNACAGACAGACAGACAGAAAGACAAACAGACAGACAGACAAACAGACAGACAGACGGGCATACAAACAGACAGACCCACAGGCAGCCAAATGTGCACAAGTCACGGAGTGTTAACTGACCGGCAAGCCATCGAAAAAATCCTTTGTGATATCGGTGAATCCGTTGCAGCTAATATTCAGCGTCTCTAATTTGGTCAGCTGCTCCAGCATCGACCCGTTAAACCCTTGATCAGCTAGATGATTGAACGACAGGTCAAGACTACGAAGCTCCGGAAAGTCTCTAAATGTGGCAGCCGACCGGGATGGGTCGTACGTCGAAATTTGAGCCAGATCGATGTCGTTGTGACTGATATTGAGGATGCGTAGATTCTGCGAGATGTTTCCCAACCCGGCTGGCAGGACCCGCAAGTGGTTGAGGGACAGTTCCAGGTACTGCAGGTTTGTGGCGTTGCACTCATAGAAGAGGTTGACCTATATTTGTAATTATTGCGTATATTAATAATAGAATAGAAATAATACAAATACAAGGGAAAAACATTGAAATTATGTATTGTTCATACTGTTGTGAGGTCCCGGAAGTTGTTGTCGGACAGACGGAGTTCCTTGAGACTCGGTAATCCTGATAGCATTGATTTCGATCTGACGCGGAAGAGATCATTAGATTTGGCAGAAGGAATGTGCATAGTCGTGACATATTGAGCTATGGGATAAAACTAACTTCATCAGGCCAGTCGAGCTCATATCGATATATTCCAACAGATCGAAGCCTTTGAACATGTTGGTCAGTGAAATGTAATCCTCAAATTTGTTGTTAGCGATGGAAAAGTAACGGACATTGGCCAGCTTCTTCAACTCCCGTATTGCCGTCACCGTGATGGGCATATGGTTGTCCGACCAGTCGAGCTTACTCCCCACAGACATGTTCAACGAGCCGAAAGCGTTCTGCATAATTTTCCGACGCACTAAAAGAAAGATCTGCCCCTTTACCTATCAGTCTGTCTGTCTGTCTGTCTGCCTGCCTGTCTGCCTGCCTGTCTGTCTGTGTGCTCTGTCTGTCTGTCTGTCTGTCTGTCTGTCTGTCTGCCCCTTACAACAGAGCACTCACTATTGTATGGCACCGCGGTCAAATTATTTTGAACCACTTGGACGGAATCCAGGCCCTTGGTCGTTGTCAGGACCTTTCCGTACTCATTTTGCGAAGTGAATACGTTGTTCCGCAGCCGGATGCTCTTCAGATTGGGGAAGAGGGTGAAGTATTTATTCTGGATGAATGAAAGATTCCCCTGAGAGAAGGAGAAACTCGTCACATTGCCCAGCTCCTGGACCTCTTCGAAATCGTTCACCAGCTCTGTCATCCCCACTCTATGCAGCGTCAAACTCTCCAGACTGCAAAATAACTTAATTAATTAAAAAAATTAAATTTTAAAAATTCTTTGAAATTTTAAAAAAAATTATCTAATTGTACCTTTGGGGAATCAATTCGGCCGGGAGGTCCGTCAGCAGTGGGCTGTTCATGATGGTGACGACCTTAAGTTTCGTCGCTAGAGTCAGTTCGGGAAAGTGCGTCAACCGCACCAAATTATCAAGCTCCAATCGGACCAGTTGATTCTTGATTGGCTCGACGATGGCTGACGTGAGCCGCGTCAGCTGCCGCGAGTTCCACACGTACAGCTCGAAATCCTGCGCCGTGTTGTTGTACATGATGATGTCCTGCAAGCAGCATCATTCCAATAAAACATCTTTCAAAAGTCACTTAACGGAAAAGTATTTTTGAGACATTTCAGCACCACCTTGAAGAGGTTCCGACCGATAGCGTTCTCGCAGACAATCCGGTAGACGCTGCGTGTGCAATCCACGAAGCAGAAGCCCGACGGAAGGGTGGGGCACTGCGCGTCCACGGATGATCCAGCATGAAAGAGAACGAGTCCTCCAACGAAGGCAAAAAAATAATCCCTTAAAAGCCTCATCCTTTTTTTCAGGCACGAATCTTTTAACGCTTGAAAAAGCATAACAAACGCCGAAGACGCAGAATATACCGCACGAGGTATGTGTGTGAGTGTGAGCGAAAACGAATGGCTTTCGTCGTACGAGTGCTCAATTAAACGAGAAGCCTTAGGCGAGATATGTCTGAAGGCAGACTTTTTTTGCAGTGAGAATGAAGGCTTTTTGCTTATTCGTGACTGCAAGTGTAAAATATGCTACTGTTGCAGCCGAACTGAGTTATGAACAACTAGATGGCCCGAGGTGATGGAAGGCGAGGGTGTCATCTGACTTGCTTACATGGTATATGTGGGCATTAGCATTCTAAGAAACGTTAAAAAAACAGGGATGCAGAATGAGACAATTGGTCAAGCAACCAGGCGAGCAGGAAGATTAACAGACAAACAGACAGGCACGTAGACAGACAGACACAGACAGACAGACAAACAGACAGACAGACAGACAGACAGACAGACAAACAGACAGACAGACAGAGAGAGAGACAGACAGGCAGGCAGACACCCGCAACATGGATTGAGGCAAATGTTTTAATTTCAAGTCGCGGTTTTCAAAACCCGAACACGCAGTTTGGTTTTACCGGAACGGCATTTTAAGGAAGCTAGCCCATAGAACCGAATCCATTACAGACAATGGGTACAACTTGTTGGTTAACAAACGTGCAAGAGTCGAGACGCTACTTTTTGCCATCGAAGTCATCATCTTTGTACCGGCTTTGCCAACCGTCGTCTTCTACAGATATCCGGTCCTTGCCGCCATCTTCCAAATTTTCATCCAGCTCATCCTCACCGGTTTCCCAGCCCTCCTCGTGGATTGCATTTGCAAAGCTTGCCGCACTCGAATCAGTAGTTGTCCTGCCCGTTCGCTCAAGTGTCCTCGCCACAACAGCCTCCCGATCGGCCTGCAGAAGATAAATTAAGTTTCACTTAAAAACATTAGAATATTTCATGTGCTTGATTTTTTTCTTTTTTCTTGAGAAACACTAACCTGTAATTCCGGCTCCGTCTTCGGCACCATCGTCAGAGGCACCCGGTCTCCCCAACGAGCCGTCCGGACAGTCTGGTATATGGAACTGCCATGTTTCTGGCGAGTGACGAGGACTTCTTTCAAGTGTCCGTCTGCGCAGCACACCCGGCAAATGCCACAGTGATGCCTCTTCAGTACGCTCTCTACCACTCGCGGCCACTGCTGCTCTTCTGTCGTCCGTTGTTCGTCAGTTTTCTCCAGTACCAGGTAGCTAAACCGGGAGGTGATTCGAGGAGTGTTGCGCAGTGTCATGAAGGGCAGCGGTTGGAAGGCCACGGGAAAGTGGCAGGTCACACCGCCGCTGGCTGCGCCGGCCTGTCTGGGACAGACAAGGTCGTGTGGGCACTGAAAGTATATAACATTAAAAACGAATGAAGGAATGGACGGACAGACGGACGGACAGACATACAGACCGACAGACAGGCTGATCGACAGCAAGATAGTCACACAGGAAAAGAAAGGGAGAGGCAGAGAACCAGACAAACAGATAAACAAACAAACAGACAGACAGACAGACAGACAGTCAGACAGACAGACAGACAGACAGACAGATAAACATACAGACAGGACAGACAAGACAGACAGACAGACAGACAGACAGACAGGCAGGCAGATAGATAGACAGACAGACAGACAGACAGATAGGATTACTCAGCAATTAATGAATTGCGTTACTTCCATATAATTCTTCTTACCGGAGCAAACACATGACCTTCTTCCAAGCTAGTATCCAGTTCCTCACGTCGTCTTAACTTTTTCCCCAATTTATCGAGTCCCAACAAGTGATCTCTGGCCTCCATCACCAACTGATAGCCGGCGAAGTTGCCCAACTCTACGAGAACCAAAAAACGCGCTGTCTTCTGCCATAACGAGCGCAACATGGTGAGACGATCCTTGCTGGTAGGCAGTTCCAGCAGGGAATGGGCACTGCATACCAGATCGTATTTCCTCTGTAATGGAATCGCGAATTGCTTTAAAAAAAACACAATAGAAGAGTATCAAACAGGTTAAGCCACAATAAGACAAGCAAACGAACATCAGTAAGTCAGACAGACAATCATATAGACAGACAGACAGACAGACAGACAGACAGACAGACAGACAGAAAGACAGACAGACAGACAGACAGACAGACAGGCAGACAGGCAGACAGGCAGACAGACAGACAGGCAGAGAGAGAGGCAGACAGACAGGAAGGCAGAGAGGCAGACAGACAGGAAGACAGAGAGGCAGACAGACAACAACGCAGACAAGCAATATTGACCTCATGTGAGGCAGGAAAATGTTGCCGGAAATAGGCCTTGCTGAGGAGAGGCTCTTCCCCATTGGTGCCATTATCAATGAGTTCCTTCGCCGTGTTGTTCATATCCGGCGAAACATCCACGCAGTAGTACTCTTTCAGAGAGTCAGGAAAGACCGCGTTCGCGGCGAAGGACACCGTGGCCACACCGGATCCGAAGTCGAGAAGACTGGTCGGAGCAAAATCCGGCAGGCGGTCCCGAATCTCGGAGAAGACTCGTGTCAGCACGGCGTAGTCCTCCGGGAATCGGTTCGCCACGTACTGCGCGCACATGTAGGGGGTGTAGTCCACCGGGCGCCAGTGGTGGAATTCCGACCGGAGCTGCGGCAGGACGCGCGCCTCTACGGCTCTACTGAGAGAAAGGAGCTCTTCTTCCGACATCTTGGATCTGGAGAGCTTAACGTCATCTGCAGAAAAAAAGACTGAACAATAAACTAAAAACAGATTAAAATTTAGTTCAGTAGCGGAATTATTTAAATTTTTGGCTTCCTCGTCCCTCCCTCCCTGGCAATAATTTAACGCCTGGAAAACACGGGAAGACTTCATTTTCCATGACTGTAAAAACTTCTAAATTTCGGATAAGATTTGATTCCTGAATATTTTTACATTATTCTTCTTTCAATTCAATTTGGAATCGATTGATATCAGCAGAATCTTTTTCGATGTCAGGGGGTGGAGCTATGAGTCAATTTCATTCCAAACCGGGAACTTTCATTTTCAAATTATCAATCAATCAATCAATCAATCAATCAATCAATCAGTCAGTAAGTCAATCAATCAATCAAACAGTCAGTCAATCAATCAATCAGTCAATGAGTCATTCAGCCATTCAATCAATCAATCAATTGATCGGTAGTTTCCTGATCGGTACCTCGAGCGAGAATTTCTCTCTCCAAAGACTTTGCCCGTCTCTGAATGTCCGAAGCTTTAGCCGGTGGTTTGCGATTTATAAGAAGCTCGCGAAAGCTCAGTGCATCACGCCTCAGTTGGAGTGGATCAAACTCTGCAAAGCGAATATGAGGGCACGAATTGTTAAGTGGACGGAATTGTACATTCAATCAATCAATCAATCGAATATTCGAATGCGTACATTCATTCCATGCCATGAAAACTTTCATTCACCGTCAATTGAATAATATGTCGAACAAACTATTAAATGCTCTATCATAAAAAGGTTGTCCTAAACCAAACCAAGTCGAAAATTGTAAATAAAGTAGTAAAAGGACCAAATAACAATAAAAGGAGGCATGCTAAAAGTTTGCCGGTCAACAAATTGTCAATTCATCAATCAAGCGAACGGACGAAACAGTATGCCAACTTTCACTCAATCAAGCGATCAATCTACCATACTCATGAGCATCCGGTTGATGGACATGGTCAACTGCAACGGCAGATCTCTCGCTCCCAGGTGGATATTTCCAGGAAGACGGCCCGTCCGCGTTCTTTTATCCACATCCGTGTCGAGATCCCATTTGACGGCACGGTCAACTTTCGCGGCAAAACGCCGGCACTGATGATGGGAACTGTCGAGGAGTTCTTGGCAAAGGAGCGAGCGACCCCGAAAGCCGATCCTGCGACAGGCCAGTTCCATTTTTTATCAACAGTTTAGCTTAAATTCTGTTAAAATTCTTCCTTGAAAACAGAGAGCAGATAAAAATAAAAATAGCAGATAAAAAGCAAAACAAGAAGGTACAAAATGTTCCGCGGCGGCGCGAAGAACCAAATGTTCTGTCGGGGAGAACATCCGTAACCGCTGAGAATAATAATATTCGCAACTCCGGAGAACATGTTCTTTCGCAGAGAACAGAACTGGCAATTGGGTAGAATAGTATTCATAACTGCGAAAAACATGTTCCATTGCAAAGAACAATATTCGGAACCGCGGAGAACAAGATTGGCAACCGCGAAGAACAATATTCGGAATCGCGAAGAACAAGATTGGCAACTGCAGAGAACAAGATTGGCAACCGTGGAGAACAATATTCGGAACCGCGGAAAAGATATCCAAAAGCGGGTTATTGCTATTATTCTTGTTCAACTAACGCAGACAAACCCTTGCGGGGTATACAAAGTCTGCTTGAAGGTACTACGGACAAATAGAACTCTACAAGAAAGTCATCACACGCGTCTTGAAGATGTTAAGAGATTCACATTTCCAGAGATCAGAAGGCATAGAACTTTCAAGTAATCTCAACCATCTAGCCGACATCGAGTTACCCATCGCACTCTTCACATTCACTTCAATTCGCCTGGTCTTGCGGAAGTCTCGCACACGGTCGCGGAAGGTCAGAAGGACTCGCAGGTAGCCTTGAATGGGCGCTTTGTCGTGATTGAGGATGCGATATAACCAAACTGCCTCCTGAAGTGTCCAACGCTTCGCAATCAGAGATGTGCAACTTCGAAAAAAAAGCAATTCCATTTCCATTCCAACTCCGGGCCAACTGCGGGTGGATCTACTCCGAACTCCTAATAGAACTCCTAACAGTGGTTGCTACATTAGGAGTTCGGAGTAGATCCACCTGGAGTTGGCTCGGAGTTGGAGTGGAATTGGAATTGCTTTTTTCCGGAGTTGCACATCTCTGTTCGCAATGTTCTTCATACCGAAACGTATAAACAGGGGAAATATATGACATGAAAAACAGTATTCAGATTTTGTTGAATTTCAGCATTTCTGACCCAAAGTAATTTTGTGAATCGATTGGCATCAGCCGAATTTTTATTAGAAAACAGGAGACAGAGCTAGATTGGTCATTCGACCTGATCGAGGAGTCGATTGATTGCTTGATTAACTGGATAACGGTATCAGTGCAGCCAATCTCTTGTGCTGCCCTTAAGCCCATGAGTGATGGGTCACCGAGCGAGGGCTCACTCGCTCACTTACGCTCGGCGCCCCATTATTCATGGGAATCTGAATCAGATGCAATTCGAAACCCATCGTCAGTTGCGCCATTTAACACCCATCAAAACCCATAAAAAACCCATCTACAGATGTTGCCATTGAAACCCAACCCCGTCGCGGCGGCTCGCTTGCGCTCAGGTCAGTGATCAGGCTCACAGTCATTTTGGCTAACCGATGCTTGATCGATTGACACGGTAACGGTATCAGCGGTTCCATAAAATACTGTTTGGATCAGAAATTTTTTAAATTATTGTAATCTGGCACATTGGCTAAACGACGATTCACAATGCTGTAGTTCCGCCCCCTGACCTTGAGTTACAACTCGGCCCATGTCAATCGATTCAAAATATTCTTTTGGGTCAGAAACGGGAAAAATGTACTTCAATCTGAGTGCTGTCTGCAAACGACCAATCAGAACGCTGTAACTCCACCCCCTGACCTCCGGTCGGAATTCGGTTAATGCCAATTGGTTCAGAATATGTTGAGTCAGAAGTGATCAAAATTTCTAAAATCTGAATACCATCCCTAAACTAGATCGTAACCCAAACAGGTCCGTCGTACTTGTTGACTTTGTAGTTTCCCATCGCACGAATTGCTTGTGTTTGCACCACTTCCAATCTCTCACGATTTTTCCCGTGATGTTGCAGCCCATACAGGGGAGGAACATGTTAGATGCGGCTCGACAGATGCGTTGTGTCTAACGTTGTTAATGTGCGCTGTCCATTTTCAAGTGACGATCGATGGTGACTTCGAGGTACCGGACTTATTTCAGTTCCTAAGTACCAAGAACAATGGGGCCGGCTGACTCAGGACTTTGGCCGCTGGGTGGTGCAGAGCAGCATACCGACACACACTTGGCGCTCAAGGCAAGCAGGTGATCTTCGAATCAATCTCGAGCGGTGCGCAACATGTTGTTGAGACCGTTTGACAGCCGCTGCAGCAGTTTAGCGATGAAGTATGCGGCGGTATCGTCAGCGAAACATTCGAGCGATGGTTGTTCGGTTGCTGGTTGCTGTGTCAACATTCTGTTGACATGAATGGTAAAGAAGACAGGTCCCAGGACAGTCCCTTGTGAAACGCCGCTGGTGATAGGGAAGGACGGGGGGGGGGCTGAATCTTTTTGTCCGACCGCCACAGTCTGTGTCCGATCGACCAGATACGATTGGAACCAGTGGCCGGGCCGTGTCTTTTCAGCACCCTTCACCAAATTATCATTGTAGGGACAATTATACTTAATAGCAGGACTGTACAATTGAGACGACCTGTTCTCCCTTCGAGAACCCGGAAGTCCTGTTGACCTTACGATACACGATAACTACGAGTACTGCTTTTCGAAGTTATTACTTGCACAACAAATTGAGAGAAGCCGAGATCGCAAGCCGATGAAAAATTAGACTGAATGAGAAGCTAGAAAACGAAGCGAAAAGCCGATTCTCGAACCGAGCTTCAAGACTCATCCTTATCGTTCGGACATGACAACAATCTAAGCAGGCGCATTCTTCACTTGACACTGAAACATCACTCTCATAAGACAAGAACGAGAACTGCAGCATGATAAATACAGTACGAGTACATGTGAGCATGATAAATACAGTACGAGTACATGTGAGCAAAATGTGGCACATGAGAATCAACCTTGAAATATTGCCCGGCAAATCACAACAAATACGAACGTCACACAATCAATCGATCGAGCACAACGAATAAGCTGTACGAAATCAGCCAATCGGAGAACAGTGAATCAAATTGAACGTTCGATCGAGTGCAGGGTCATAGCGAGAGAGGCGGGGCTTAACTGTCCCTTGAGATCGCGAACATGCAGTAGTTGATTTATTTTATGTTTTATATTAAACTAAATTCAGCAGCGAATATGAACAATATAGCAATATTGTTCATATTCGCTGCTGAATTCTCTACGCTCCCGATCTCAAGGGTCGATTATGCCCCACCCCCGCTGATTTACATCAAGCTTGAGCGGATCGTTCAATTCCGTTCACTTATCCGTGATTGGCTCGTTGGTTTTTGCCTGACAGGTTATACAACCTTGCTTGCTTGATTGAAAGGATGATTTTGGTTTCAAAATGTTCGTCAATATAAAGTTTAAGTGAATCTGAATGAACAACCAAACGAGCGACGGAACGTGCTTTCGGGCCGGACCTAAAGTCGGCCCTTGAGATCGGGAGCGTACAGTGATTAACAACAATCTACGTCAGGTCTGTAGCACGTGGGCGTGGACCAGAACAAGAATCTGAAGAAGTCTGTCCAAAATTACTGCAGAATTCCGATCAACTGGTGCTATTGCGCAATCAGCTCAATCAAAAGAGACCGGAGCTGATTGGTTGCAAAAATAGGAGACACAAGACTGCACGTCATTCTCGCTATAAATTATGTGAGAATCGGATGATTGATTACTTGATTGAAGCACGTCAGGGTTTTCGGCCCGTCGGAACCAATTTACTGGGGGGGGGGTTCAAGAATCAGCACTAGTTGATCGGAGTTCTACAACACTGTAATTCCACCATATGGGCTTGCCGCTTTGGTCCTTCCTCCTCGCTGAGCAAGCCTATCCTATTACAGTACCTGCAGAAATTGCAGTCTTGCCGTTGCCGTTGCCGTTGCAGTCATCCCGCGTTGCGTCTTGCGTCAGTCGCTGATTTCAAATTCATTTCTTATTTCGAGTGCGCCCACGTCTGCTTTTTTGTATTTTTATTATTATTGGCTGCTCATTTCGTTACATTTGTCGCCCTTCTTCGCACGTCATTTCCCCCCATTTTACCTGTCACGCGATGGCATTCTTTCGATTTTAGGGATGGAAAAAGGGACGAAATTACTGTCATCGTTTTATTTATCTGTGGATTTTTGCCTCCATCGTAGTTGCGTCGAACGCGGAATATTTTCGTCTACGTAAATTCTCGCTTTCCGTCTGGTATCACGCTTTTCCTTGAGGTAATTTATGCTCCTTTTTTTGTGGAGTGAAAACTATGCATTCTTTTGTCATAATAAATTTTATTTGTCGCTTACGCATTTTGAAAGTGAATGTCGAACGGCCAATCAATCAATCAATCGCGTACACTCAACATGCTTGATGCACTGTCAATCAATCAATCAATCAATTGCGTACACGCAATATGCTTGATGAACTGTTAATCAATCAATCAATCAATTGCGTACACGCAACATGCTTGATGTTTATTCGTCTAGTTATTGATATCATTTTTAAAGAATTAAACGTGTTTTTACGTTGAATTTTATAATGCGATTGTCGATAGAGATTTTCATTATATAATTTCTTGCTAGGGGACAAATTGACTTTGCCAGTTAATATTTTTCTCAAAATTTGGAGTGAGTCAATACATCAATCAATGAATCAAATTCTGTGCTCGCTGAGTTCTTAATTGATTTACTCGCACTTAAATTGTAAGGTTTGCCTTGCGCATAAAATTTTCTCTATTTTTTTCTCTTTTATCAGCATTTTTTAAAATTTTACTTTCCATTTAAATTACAGGTACGCTTCCTGCCGAAGGGATGTCTCTTTAAAACTGGAATTCAATCCCGAGGCTATTCAGTCGATCAATCAATCAATCGATGGCTCAGTCAATCAATCAATGACTCGAGCATTGTGCTTCATTGCTGACCACTTGCGATGTCCCTTATCTTCTACTCACACTGATGATTGAAGCAACAACGGAGTGATTTCGGTGTTGTGAGTCGACACAATAGGCTTATCAGACGGGTGGAGAAAGTGGAATGGCGGCAGTCATAAATAGCACCATGTCGTTATCGTCACATTCTAAACTGGATAATTTCGATATCGCCGGCATTGTTATTTATTTTATTGTCGTCGTTGGGGTTGGACTTTTGGTAAGTGTGGCCGTAATATCGGTACCGTAGCGGATCGTTTATTGAAATGTAATTTTCTTATCAAACAAGAATTGCTAATAATCCAATCAATCAATCAATCAACCAACACTGGTTCAACCCAAGTCAACCTAATCAATCAATCAATCAATCAACCAACACTGGTTTGACCCAAGTCAACCCAATCAATCAATCAATCAACCAACACTGGTTTAACCCAAGTCAACCCAATCAATCAATCAATCAACCAACACTGGTTTAACCCAAGTCAACCCAATCAATCAATCAACCAACACTGGTTTGACCCAAGTCAACACTCGCAAGGGGTCAATTATCTCTTGTCAAATTCAGATCGCTCCAAATCTTTTTTCCTGAATACTCTCTCCCCCACTTTAATTTTAGAAAATATGGCTTGCGGCAGTGGGGCCCCTCTTCAGTGGGAATAAATTCGGGGAGAACCCACTTGCAGCACAACATCGCGCGCGGTCTCTTGATTGATTGATTGATTGATTGATCAACGGGTTCGAATTTTCAGTTCTTCATTGAAACGCGAATCATTTTCCCTCCTCTTGCACCCAGTTGAAATAATTGGATTGATATCACTAGAATATTTTTGAATGTACGGGGACAGAGGTCGGAGCTATGCATCAAGTCTGAAATATCGCTCGATATAACTTCGGTTGTCCTTTTGTTTCCGACTCGATCCGTTCGAGAATAATTCCTCGCTCCGTCCCGTGAATGAAAAATATTCTGCCAATGTGAATCAGATTATTTCAACTGGGTGCGAGAGGGGGAAAAATGATTCGCATTTACAATGAAGAACTCGAAATTCGAACCCGTTGATCAATCAATCAATTAATCAATCAATCAATCAATCAATCAATCAATCAAATGAGCGTGAGCGACGTTGTGCTGCATTTGGGTTTTCCCCGAT
>LRSR01002954.1:0-10197 GCA_001579985.1 Hypsibius dujardini
GTCTGTCTGTCTGTTTGTCTGTTTGTCTGTCTGTCTGTCTGCCTGCTTGTCTGTTTGTCTGTCTGTCTGTCTGTCTGTTTGTCTGGAGACGCTGGAAACGTTGGAAACACGAGCGCAATATATCGACTCACGACTCTACTGTAGTTCTAAGCTAGAGATTCATTCGGGTCGAACCATCAGTGACCGCACCCTTCACCGAGCCGTTTTCTTGGCCATTTATCAATGGAAGAGTGTTATCATCTAAATGAAAAAAAGTTGATAATAGTTTGCCGTTGCAGTAAATGCGAGAGTAAATGTTGTCCCAACTATAGGAATAACAAACATGAACTTGTGGCAAATTTAAGCAGATTTAAATCCACTTTTAACCGGAATTCAGAGCCATACGGCAATCGGCAAGATTTCCTTCCCCTAACCCATACTTCACGGCGCCTACCCACAATGCGAGTCAGTGACCCCGAATCTGTCTAAACATAATATATTTGAAGTTCTAAACGAGAAATATCTGACGAATTATGGATCCAAGGCTCTCCTTTTGTTGTTGGTATTTTCTCTGGCCACTAATTTCAGTTGTTTTTGTTGTCGCTGACGTGGTGTGGGATATTTACACGGCCGTTCGCCATTATATAGATGGGAACTATTACTGGATGGGTTGGACTATTGGCTTCATTTATCTGCCTCAGCTATGGTGTTTTGTTTTTGCTTTTGTTGGGGTGGACTGGTTTCGTCGCATAAACCCCTTGTGGCAGCCACTGCTGGTTGTGCTGCTGTTGCCACTAACGTTTACGTTGAATGCCTTTTTCATTATACGCGCGTAAGTTCGATCGCCGGGTTCGTCTTCTGTATTTGCATGATTTTATATCGTCACGGTAAAGAGACTGGTATTGTTTAGGTATGCAAATGAGGTATTTAAACACAGCAAACGAGCGAAGATGCATCGATTTCGTCTTACCATGAACGAAGCGGCTCTGGAGTCTGCACCGCAAACCATTTTACAGACGTATATCCTTCTCAAAAGCTTGATTGGTTTGCGGGACAACAGCAGTGACAGCAGCACATTGTGGAATAATTCCACTTCAGCAAGCTTAACAAATGCATCATACCATGGCTTAGATGCACACACCGGCAACGATCAAGACGCCATCCCTTCCAATACCACGTCCGTCATCATGATTGTCTCCATCGTGTTCGGTCTACTGGTGATATGTTTGAGCACTTTTACACAGGGCATTGCGGACCTAACAGTTGATGGGCGATGCATTCAGAGATTTGTCGTTAATCTCAAATCCTTACAAGGTGAGCTAATTTCAATAACAAAGTATACCAATGTGTCATGTCAATTTCAAGTACAGGTCAAGTATCTGCTGAGCTGAGGCCTTTTTCATGCTAATACTTTGATCAGGTCCCATCTTGAAAAGAAAACTCTCAACCTGCAGAATGCGGGGTTTGCAATTGTCCATATTGATCGGCGCGTTCTTCGGGATCTGCAGCCATGTCATGTCCACCGCGACATTTCCCCTTGCCGGCATACTATGTAATATCCTGCATGCTCTTCTGACGGCGCTGTGCTGGTTTGTTTCTTTTCAATCCATGCGGGTGGATTTCGAGCTTCCAACCATCACATTGACGAATATGACGTATGAGCACACTGTTGATTCCGTCATCTGGAATCGTTCGCTACTGACACTGCCAAAGAGATACCACCCATATTGGACTTTAAGTTGGGTGCTGAACGGTGTGACATGCTTAAAAGTGCTCGCAATGACGACTGCGTGGATGATGTCAACGGAAGTTCTTACTGATTTCCGGATTAGCATTGGCGTGACCCTTATCGGCAGCAGTGTTGCTGGATTTATGCTGATACCGTGGATTGCAGGGAATGTCAATTACCACCCCGATGATGCTCCCACGTCAGTGATAATACCAGTGGACCTACAGAATGACCAAGCTAGCGAGGCTGATCATAATGAAGAAACGGCCCCATTTTGGAACCACTGGAATGTTGAGTCGTCCTTCCCCCTGTCGAACCACCAAAGTCGCAATGTCCAGGAAATGGCCGTTATATTTGGTTGCAGAGTTTGCACCTCCATTGTCGCACTTGACCCCAAATCCAGCAGTTACAGTAGCACTTACGTTTGATCCTTTCTCTGAAAATTCCCTGTTTTAAAAATCAAGACATTTGGCTGCCGTTCTCAGATGTAGCTGACGTCGAGTGGTGCGCGCGCCTTTTTGTGTACATTGATTTCGCGTTGAGCTGAATCAGTTTTGATTAATTTGAGACGCAACGCTCCATGCCACTGGGTGGCGTTCCGGGGTGTGAGAAAGTTAAAGTTACTCATTCCTGGATCATTATTTCATATGTGTAGGTCTCACGTCAAAAAAATAGTGGCCCCTTGTTTTACAAAATGATTGAGGCGTATGCTGAATTAAAGTTCTTAACCTTCCTACCACAGGAGGATGAGCCAGCGAAGTTGGGACAGTTTCCGTTTTACGCGTTCTGAAGAGGTTCTCTACGCCATAAATGTCCCGAATCATTTGTATTTAAAAGCCTAAGATTACCTCCACCGAAAAGTTAAGTTGATGAGGAATTTGAACTTTTAAATAATTTTAAAATTAACTTTAGCCGACCGGAGTGAGAAAAATGCATAAAAATTTCAACAGTAAAATCAGAAATTAGCTTGCTCGGGAGCATTTGTGTACTTTTCCTCATTAATTTCTGTATTGCTATCATTTCATTTTTTTTCCGGCACCTATTATCCTTATAAAAACCTTCTTATATTGGAATAATTAGTAAAATGGACAGTGGTCAAGCGCTTTTCCTCAAAAAGCCCATTTCGATACTGGAGAGTGATCTTTAACCAAACAGCAGCACACTAAAAAAGATGTGTTTTTCAATTCGATTTTAATAACGTGTTTAGTGTGAACTCCAGAATCCGATTCCTTCAGAGGCAAATCAATGAATTGCCAAATGAGACTTTTGTTTGAGCTATTCTCAATAATGATGGCATCAGAGCCTGGTATTTGTTAGCCCAGATTTCTCAAACTTCAAAATTATTTCTTTTATTGTTCCGTTAAACATTAACTATTTTAAACACTTGTAAATTGAACGCCTTCATACAAATTTCTCATCAAAAGGCTTTTATTGCGAAATTCAACAATTTTGAGTAATCCCAACAGCAAAAATCTGAAGCAATCCAAAAAATTAGCTTTTAAAAAATGTTGTCTGTGGATTTATTTCCTTTCGGTTTTTTCTACACAAATGTTCCAATTTTTTTTGAGATTCGTGTTCAGGCAACGTTTTGCTTGGTCTAGCACTAGCTAAATAGGCAGCGGCCACTATCTGTTGCAAACTAATCGACATTTTGTTTCCGTGCATTCAAAATGGCCCGCCTGTCTGCTGTGGTTTCCCATCTTAAGTGCGCACCAGCTGAGTCTTTCGCGGATCACTAAAATATCCCGGTATTACGAAATAGGGTTGCATGTTTGGGCGGAGTTTCAAATCAAACGGAGGCATATCCGTCCTAATAAACCATTGCCCGTTTTGAGTGTGGAAAAAATAATTACCGTAATTTCAAATCTAATTCGTTTTTGACTTTCGCAAGGGAATATAAATTCAGAGATGTTTTCCAAAATTGAATGAGCCCCTTTGTCTATTGGACATCATGGATGGTTTGTGAATTGAAAGCTTTTGATATAAATTGATAAAACTCAAACTGTCCTAACTTCGCTGGCTCACCCTTCTATACAGATCGGAAATCAAACATTAAAGAATTCGTTCAGTTACCGCGAGAAAACGAATACAGGTTGACAGAAAATGGCAGGGAATACATCTAATAAATTTCAGTCTGCATGTAGCAATAGTCAAATACAGAAGAAAGACCGGGAAACCTTTATCTTGACGATGCAGTTCTCCGCTAAGCCGTTCTGGATTGAAGTGGTCTTTTTCCGTCGCATTCGCTGGAACTAAACGTGCTACCCTGTCCATTGGTCCTGGATCCAGAAATAAGCGATCGCACTTGCCGCCGGAAACCTGTGGAGGAGAGGTAATAGACAAAGAAATCGATGGCGTAGCCGAGAATGGAGAGATTCTCGCCAAATACGAGGGCCAATGCGACGGCCTTTTGGGGAATGTTGATCCAACAGTGAGGCGGTTCTGAAATTAAGCGAAAGAGAAAGGGGTGAAAAACACAGAAAGGAAGTATATTAGTCCTCCAACGATCCGAAGCCAGTGAATATAATAATACAGCAGTTTTATTGAGCGTTGGCATTTATGTCGAAATCATTATTTTTGTATGACGCGAGAAAAAGTGGCATTTGTTTAGCTTTTTGTTCATGGTTGAAAGATCAATGTCCGGCTTAATAATTCTAGAATCATCTGCCACATGCGTCTGCAATGTATTTAGCTGACAAAGTTAGAGGCACACGGGGACGGGCTGGGGCTGGGGGAGGGGGCTAAATTATTATGGGGTATATCCTTGAATATTGATGGGCGAACAGTTTCAATAAAAAAATGGCATGCATGTCACATTATCAGCGGTACTTGAACCGTAAGACGATCACCTGGGCTTCCAAATGCGCAGACTTCCTCACGCATTGTAAAAAGTGCAAAGCGTGATTTTCCAGTGGCGTTTTTGTTTCTCTGCTAGCATGCTTCGTCTGGACCCCATTCTCATACAAGATACGAGTACTATGCATACACATACCGCATAATAAGAAATTATGACCCTGAACCTTGAGTTTCCCCAGCGACAACAGTCTTCCCCGGGTCAAAAGCTTCTAACTAAATGTGTACAGCCAGCCGCGTCGACAAACTATTTGTATAAATAACTTCCTCGCGTACACAGAATAACTTTCCATCCAATCAACTTTTTCTCAAGCGGAGATTTCATTCCTCGAAGTGGCATCTACACATGTACGTTTGCAGTTAAAGTGCCGCTCATTCCTCTGTCAATCTCATAAATATCGATTTCAAGATCTCTCTGTCAGTAAATCCCTTCCATGTTCACATATCTTTCTCCTCTGCGTATGCAAACGACATTCATCTGTTACTTGTTTGTTGGGCCTTAAAAGAGCAAGATCGCTTGAAGATGTTTCAAGAACTCCATCCTTCAGCTACACTCCTAACTGTTCTTGCGCTTTTTTCTCCTGCAGTATGTGGTATACTGCTAATACTAAGGGTATTCAAAGTTCGCTTATTTGCAGCGATTATTTCACTAATTCAAACTCCCTAATCTCCCTGGTTTTGCACGCCCTTGCAACGGTGATACGAGGACACGCCCTCTGGCTTACCTGAGGCTGTGTCTCCTTCGCTAATCTCAACTGACATGGACCACTCACAAGACAGATGCACACAATTAGCGAGCAGACAAGCGAGAAAGGCAGCTTTTCTCGTTGATCTTCAAAACCAGAGAGATTAGCGAGTTTGAATTAGCGAGATAATCGCTGCAAATAAGCTAACTTTGAATACCCTTAGTGTATATTATACAATTTCTTTCGCCGTTAGTCTTTCTTCGCTAGTATGCGTGAATGCAGACGATTGGTCCCCGTTCCGACTGATTCTGATAGCCTATAACGCTAACGCTGAATGACAACAGTTTCCTCTCCGGAAATGACCGACACATCCGGCCAGAATCACGGCAAAAATAACCCTTTCTGTTGGAATGAATACAAACTCGACCGATGTGCGGTTCAGCTCCTGCTGTTAAGTACTGTACAGTAAAACTCGTGTAATGTAAACCTCGTCTATATGGAATACCTCGTCTGTATTAAACTTTCCATCTGCACCGATTTCGTCCTATACATATAACATAGGGGGGCGAAACTTAATGTAAATATTCCTTCTATATGGTATGTGGAACAAATTTCGCGGTCAACCATGTAAAACGCACCTCCCCTAAATTGAATTCGACATTTTTCCTTAAAAGTTTTTGACAAAATCCCTCTTGTTTCTTACTTTTAATCTTTCCTGCAAGCCACTGCAGTGTTTATCTGCGCATTGAGCTGCATGTATTAGATTTTGTACCTTCTAAATTTTGTTAAAATGGCACCGATTGTTGAAGTGAAACGCTGGCAAAGGAGCTAATTCTTGTCCAGAAAATTTTACTGTTGAAAGGATCTCGGTCTTACGAAACAAAATGCTGCGGCGGCTAAGTAAGGAATTTCTACAAGCACTGAGTTTTATTGGGGGAAATTTTGCCCCCTCCCCGCCCCATCTCGCCCCGGGGTGCCCTTGGGGGCCCTAAGGGGCCCGTAGGCTAATGTAAATTTCTCGTCTAAGTTGAACAAAAATTTTGGATTTTTGAGGTTTACATTAGACGAGTTTTACTGTATTTTGGGATTTCTTCTCCGGCACCTAGAATTTAAAATATATTCTCTCAATCAATTTACAGCTTGTTACGCTTTTGCATCTTTTCAAATTTATACTAATGCTCGTTTTCGTTCAACCAAAATTGGGAATAATTATTAAGTATGCTTTGAAGACCGGGAAAATATTCAGATGTTACACTTCACCCGCAAAAATACGCATCAGTAAAGATCAGTGTAGCTTGATTGGAATATAAAAATTAGGCAAGGACTAAGTCGCCAACATGACTCAAACTACGGTAAATATCAGTTTCTGCACGTGTAAGTTGGTTAGTTATGTTCCATTTTTAAATTCGAAGTGAAGTCAGCACGCCTTGTCTAAATTCGCGGACTTGTTTTAATCCGCAAGAGGCGTTTTGCTAATATCGTTTGGTAAATGGAAAGCTCCAATGTAGCAAAATCACTGCATAAATTTTACCTTCGGCCATCGTGAGAAGATTGTAGATCAAAAAGGGGAATTGTGTGACGGAATAGATGACAGCGGAGCAGAGCAGGAGAATGGAGCTGGTGCGACTTTTGGAGCTGCTTCTTTTTGCCGATGCGCTTTGACTCTCGCTAACCATCCCCTGGCGTGCTCGGGCATGGCTGGCCATGGCTCTGGTCAAGAGTATGTTGATCACCAACAAAGTCATCCAGATACTGACGCAGCTAACCACCTAAACATAGATAATTCTGCGTTGAAGCGTCCATGTCATTGTTCATTGGCTTAGACAAAAGGAAGAATGGGAAGACTTCTTTTGAGCGTGGGAAAATTAAATACATTTTTGGTGAGTCGTTGTACAACTTTATTTCTAAAACAGATTAACAATAACGCCGCCATGTAAAGTTCTGAGAACGTTTGAATAAAAATCCGGGAATGTAATCTGATAAATAAATGGCCCGGAAATGAAGTGGCGACCTCAATCCTCGAAATTCTGCTCTTTCAAAACGAAGGCTTCGACGTTCTCCGGCGTATTTAGTGAATCCCCGGCGAAGCGTATTTTATTTCAACAGTCAATTTTGTGGGACTTCTCAGGCGGCTATAATAAAACACAATATTAATACGAGGTATTAAATTATAAGTCAATGTTTCTCGTACTGTATACAAAACAAGGCTGATAACATTTAGTGTTCCCTTTGTTCCCTTCGTTAGTTTTCACAAATTGTTTTTATTCCCGAGAATATGGACAAGTTGAACCCTGAGTTGTACATCGATCCCTTGAAACGTTTTTGTGCATACTGACATCAACTTTGGTCATCGTAGCATTCCATGCCTGGAGCGAGGGCGATAAGTCCTGCTGCCTCTTGTTGAAGATAACAAGATACGGAGAATTCCACAAGAGGCTCGTCACGATGATGAGCAGTTCCGTGTAAAGAGCCCTCTTGAGAGTGAAGACGTTGAGGTAACGAAATGGATTCAATGTGCAGAGTAACCGTTCCACCGAGAATACCACCAGGGTTCTGCAACGAGTAAAGTATGCTAATCAACTTTATGGCTCGCTGGTATGTTACAGTAAATGGTATCTCTGACATCTTCAAGCGCATTTTTTCCATCAATTTCACATGATCATATACAGCATTTCTGCTTATCAATAAGGTTAAATAGGACATTCTGGTTTATCGGTAACGTTAAATATTTCAAATTGCCGTGTTCATACCTGATGAAATTACAGTCTCTACTACCCATCGTCATAAATTTCAATAGTATAAATAGTGCCTTCTGGTTCGATTGCGCACTGCGGTGATAATAGGGCCGAAAATTCTCCTTACAGATCATCAAGTCGGACCATTCATGGCAGGAAAATATAAGTGGATTGCTCTATTGCCGATGCAGACCTACAAATATGCTGCTTACAGATCAGATATGCAAATGGCACTTTCTTGCATGAAAGTGATGAATCCGTTGAACTTCTGCAGGTTCGGATAGGCATCCCAGGCGCCGGACGTGAAGAGGTTTCCCCTCCAAACTAGAAGGACGTAGTTTGGAAATGTTGACCACCTACATCATAAGGATACATGGACGGTAATGACAATAGGAACTGGAAGGGGATACCCTGGACCCCTTAGTAACATACTGTACGCTCCCGATCTCAAGGGTCGATTATGCCCCACCCCCGCTGATTCACATCAAGCTTCAGCGGATCGTTCAATTCCGTTCACTTGTTCGTGATCGACCCGTTGGTTTTTTTGCCTGACAGGCTACGCTACTTTGCTTGATTGAAATGATGATTTCGGTATCAAAATTTTCAAGTCAATAAATTTGAAGTGAATCTGAATGCACAACCAAGCGAGCGACGGAACGTGTTTTCGGGCCGGACCTAAAATCGACCCTTGAGATCGGGAGCGTACAGTATCAGGAGAGCTGAAGACCCACGCATTAGTGCGAAGGGGGGGGGGGCGTTTCTCCTAGTCAAACTCGGAAAAGGAGCGTAATGGTGGGCTTAGGCTACAAGTCCCTCTCCCCTTCCCCCTTTTTGTCCCCTTCCACTTTCGCCTTTTTCGAGGTTGACCGTTGTCCCCTTACTTAATAAATTGAAGATTGTTTTTGAGTTTCCCTCTCACAAAAAAATGGAAACCCTAAATATCAGACCCTGCCTGTACAAGTGTTAAGCAAAAAAATGACCCCTTTTTCTTCACCCCTTGAATTTCGGTCAGGGCATTTAGTTGGCCGATTTCCAAACGTCAGGGTTTTATACAGTGGGGCTTTCCAAAATAATTACGTTTGTTATAATCACCTGAAGGGACATTGGTCAGCACTCGTAAAATGAAGTATAGTCAAAAAGGGGGAAGGGGGACTTTAAGCCTAAGCCGTAACGGTGAAGTACATAGCAACCCACTACGTTGCTTTTTTGCCACCCCCCCCCATAAATGCTTATAAACCCATAGTACCAAGGATTGGTTTTAATGACAACCGGTATTTATTCGAAAGAACAGAGCTTGTGCGATTTCAATCATTCCAACTTAATTCCCACATCATGCCGTCCTTAATTCACGTTCTATTTCACGTCCTCGCGCCTTGATTGAAATATGGGCCGATCGTGGATCTTGTAAGTGAAGATCGGTGATGGCGTTCTTCACTCACGAAAAGGGGCGTCATTTGTGAAAAACGGTGATTGAGTATTTCCCAAATCGCGCGGTTTACAAATGACGTGAAGCTGGAATTAAGTTGGGGGTGATTCAAAGCGCATTTCGTCTAATGTGTAGCAGTGGCATATGTCTCTACCCACATGAGGAAGATGCTGGAGAGTGACATCACCATGAGATAAACATTGGTCGTGGCTTTCTTCTTCTCTCGCATCTGCACCAGAAAAATCAGCAGGCCTCCGATCGTTCCCAGACTGATCAGGATGGGTCGACCGATGATGGAGATCCAGAGCGCGGGAAAGTGCTGCAAGTCGGTTGGAAATGGTTGTGCTTCTTGCGGCCAATGACAGCTGAGAGAGTCTGAGTCGTTATTCCCATGATCAGCAGTTACATTTTGAGCTTTCAGGATCTCAACTACCGGGTTAGACAGGTTCGCCATCACCATGTGATAAGAGACGAAACTTAATACAAACTCTCTATTGATCCAAGCGGTAAGAGACAGAGGACCAATGAATTGAATACCGCATAGCAAGCGCTAGACTGAACCCCTTCCAATTATATACGCCGAGAGAAGGTGAAAACTATAAGCACAACAGGTCACTGCATAATGCGGTAACATCGATATTATGAGATGGATCTTTTGCGGTATAGGATGTCGGATAGGATGTTATATTCCTTCGTACAGAGAGATTGTAGTTCGTGTAAAAAATAGATTATCACGAAGCGACTATCAGCCTACTATCATGTCGACGTACGTCCCCTGGGCGTCTGACA